>MQRK01245561.1:32868-74642 GCA_001938485.1 Girardia tigrina
TACTTCTACACTTAATTATCACTTGATTTTCACAATATTTGTTCAATTTATTAATTTTTTCCGTAAAGTAAATGTTTTAAAATATTGTATTGTCATCGGAAGCAAGCCTGTATAAAAAATTCAGCTCAATTGGATGACTGAAAGTGGTCGAAAAATCAATCGTAAGATTTGTTCCAGACAGACAGACAAGAAACCAAGCTAATAAAAACGTGGTAATAAAAACATTAAAAATGTTAGATTTTGACATGCTTGCATTCACGCTTCTCACCGCTCAGATGTCAGCAAGTATGAAGCAAATCAGTCAAAAAATTTTCTGACTTAAAACTTCCAGCATGTTTTCTATTTTACTGATATCTGTGTATTATTCGTCTCTCTTATTCCACATGTTCTTTAAATTCTCTAATTTCCTTTTGGTAATTTCTTACGGTTGGCCACTTCTTTCTTCATCAAACATACAATTTCTTTTTTTTATGTGAAAACTATAAAATAATTGTAGATGGTGACCTTAGATGGTACTTGAGGGGTGCATCATATATCTACTTAGAAATGCTAAATTCGATAATTTTTAACGTTTTTCTACCATATAAATTGAATAAAAAACACTAAATTACAACTTATTTACAATATTCTAATAGAGAATTTCGAAATACAAAAACAAGTTTATAAAAACATCTGTTGTAACGCACCGGCAAAACTTAACCAGTGATGAACGATAAAACTGCTTAAGAAGTTTAAAATTAAATTTCATTCCCAAGAAATTTTCGATAAGTACTGTATTTACATTCGATTACAATATATAAATAACAATCACAATTGATAATTAGAAGTTAAGTGCAACAATTTAATGAATTAAATTTACACGCGGATCAAATCGATTTGCACATAGCACTCAAATAAACTTAGAAATAATGCAGCTCAGAGATATTTGTAGACCAGTTGTTCAAGAATGAGAATATTGATTCAAGATGAGCGACAACCATCAGGGCGGTTAGTGTCTGTAGAATCATGATGCATTCGTGATGCATTGGCGCTGGAATTACCAGTATTCCTATCAGAGCTTCCGGGTACGGAACCATCCTCATTCAGATCAGGAACACTATCATATGAGTCCGCACTATCGCTGTCACTAATAAAGATTCCTCGAAATTGATTTTCACCCCGGCGACGTCGACTCATGAAGATCTGCAGGTCAGCGAGCAACTAAGTATGTCAAACGTTGGTATGTTATATTAGATAATATACAAGTCTATGCTGCCTTGTTAATACGATAATATTCATTCGGCCACATATTAATAATATAAATTTACAGAAGAAAATATAAAATAAATAAACTTTAAGAAAGAAATATCAAAATAATAAATCCAAATGATTCGAATCGGTAGCCCTAAAATAAAATTTATCTCTTCCATTCCTGTTCAAATGTACTGTCATTAATTTGACAAATAAAAAATAAGATTCTAGATTACGTGTCGTAACCTTATTTTCGTAAAATACTGACTTATTTTGCTGAATCCAGACGATATGTCATGTCAACATACCAGCCCGGTTAACATGTTAATAGCAAATGACTGAGAAAACCCGCCACATCCGATACGACGAAGATCAAGTATTTGTAAACACTGATATGATCTAAGTGTCTCGTGGTTGTCACTCAGCATCCACTGATTATTTTTAGAAATGGAAATATTGTGACCGACCGAGGAAGAAGTGTACTACTTATACCAGTGGTTCTCAACCCGTGTTCCGCGGCACATCAGTGTTCCGCGAATCCGCTTTCAGTGTTCCGCGAAAATATCTACATTTTATCTTTAAATTTGCATTTAAGATACAAATCAAACATATCACATTAATTTTCTTGCTGTTTTATTTTTGTTTATACATTTTGTATGTTAATTGCACTGTGAATGTTTAAATGTCTTTTCGTGTAAGTATTTCTTTGTTGAATAAATTTTCTTTTTTTTTGTAATGTGCGTTTATATTTAATATCTTCAATACCATTTATTAATAAAGGATGGTTCAAAAGTCGTTTCATTATTCAAAAACGAAATAATACGTTCGATAGAGAATTTTTCAATGAATTTTTTGTCAGTGTTCCGCGTAAAAAAATTCATGTGAATTGTGTTCCGCGTTTTTAAATTAGTTGAGAACCACTGACTTATACCAACAAATTTAGACGAATAATAAGTACAGCAACCTGGTTGCAAAGAGTTGCAAAATTTGGAACTTTCTTTGTTAACTTTATTAAATAAAAATGAATCATCATCACTTTCTGATAATACAAAAATAATTGAGGAGTATTTGTCTGATTCGTCGAGTCATTTGGAATTAATAAAAATTACCAAATCATCTTTTTCCTTTATGAATTTTACTTTGATATGAAAAATCTATATTTAACTGAGAAGTTTTTTTTTATGTTTATGTTAAAGAAAAAAAATAACAGATGAAGTAACTGAACAAATTTACCATTTTCTAATAAAATGTTATACAAATCTTGATATTCTTTAAAATCAACAAAAATTTGCCACTTTAAAATTGATTTGCAACTGGCAACTTTTACAACTTTTCCGGTTGCCCTAATAATAAGTTAAACATAAATCGAATAAGTTAATATAGGTGTAAAACATATTTTATCTTATTTGATTAACCCTTATCATACCGTTGAAATTTGCATCCTCAATCCCCACGAGACTACATTTTGTAGTAAATATATTTTGGGCAAGGAAACGCAACTACGGTTACAAATAATGATTTGTAATTATTATAATAATATTATAGTATTATTATTACCTATTTATGTCTTTCAATGTCTAATGACCGGTTTATTTTTTTAATAATTAATTGATTTTTATTAATTAAGTATATTTACAGGTAATTATTTTCTTATCATAGAAAACGTTTTGTGTTATGTTGTTGCATGCCTTATTCCCATTTTTCCGATTGTAATGACTTTTTTCTTCAGATGTCGTGCAATATTTTCGAAACTTTGTCATCCACATTTTCATCTGTTGCTCGCTTGAATGATATTTCTCACGAAGGTCCACTTGAGATGGAGGAAGAATATGAAACCCCCCTTCAACTTCGGCAGCGTTTGGGAAATCTAGTCATTAGTGATGAAGAAGATATGGAAGTGCCACTAGTCTGCGAAATGGAAACCGAAGTCAATGATGAGCCACAATCCATGCTGGCAAATGATGACGAAGGTGACATGAACGTTTTTGTCGAAGATAGCGATTTAGGTGATTCTGATTCATCGTCTGAAGAGTCTTGTGATGATGACGAGATTTGTAATGGAGTGAAGTGGAGCCATGAACCTGTTCATAATGTTCGACTTCGAAGGAATATCGTTAATGAGCGTCAGCTAACTTTGACAGATGTTATGGACGAGTTGTCAATATTTGGTAAATTGTTTACAGAAAAAATACGACGCGTCATTCTTCGTTGCACTAATAGGAAAGCAACGGCACTCAGAGTGGCAACTCCGCAGCAGTACAGAGTCCGGACATATGGCAATTTTTCATTTTCTGAGCTGAATGCTTTTCTGGGATTCATAATTCGTGCAGGAGCCGATAGAGACAACCTGACAGCTCTGCCTGACCTTTACAAGGAAGATGACAGCATACCATTTTATAGAGCCTGCATGTCTCGTCATAAGGTTGAATTCCTCCTCAAATGTCTTCGATTCGACAATTTCCTTGATAGAGAAGGGCGGAAGAAAACAGACAAGCTTGCTGCAATCCTAGATGTTTGGGACATTTTTGTACCCCAGCTTCGAAAGTTTTATATTCCTGGAACAGATCTGACTGTGGACAAACAGCTTGTTGGTCATCGCGGCAAAATTCCAGGGAAAAATTACATGCCATCAAAGCCCCAGAAATATGGCTTGAAAAAATTTTGGATTTGCGAAGCACGAACAGGATATGCGTTGAATGACAAAAATACATTTGCTGTGATATAGCACTAAAAGTGATTAGAAAGAATTTTTTAACACTTAGCGAATATGTAAGATGAGGGAGAACTTTAATTTTTAAGTCGGCGGTTTATTAAAGTGTTTGATTGGGAAAGAACCGGATAAAATTATCGTGTAAAAGCAACATGCCAAATTGGGCTGTGATGTACAATTTTTGGTATATATGTTTGCATAATGATAGGCAAATAAAATTTTATTGGTATTTGAAGATTATTTCCTCCTCGGACCGTTCTTCAAGATCATGTATGATCTTCTTCTTAAGATTAAATTTACCACAGAATTAGAAATAAATAATAAACTTCTTTTTCTATACATTATTGTTCCTAGAATAAATGTAGGATATAAAAATTAATTACGAAGAAAAGCAATAGATACATATACAACACTAGAGTTTATATAAAGAGAAATACAGATAAGTATGATGAAAGACTTAGTTTTCAGAGTATTGAATTTTTCATTTGATTTTGATGGCTTGAGTATTCTTACGGAATACTTCATGGATAATATGTACGCAAACAGACATAAAAGTAGACATATTTATGTACACAGACACAGATTACGAAAGGATTGAACGAAGAAAAAAATGTTGAAGAGCTAAAAATTATTAAAATACCATATTTTGAATGATTTCAAGCATCTGACGAGTATGTATAAAAATATTTATAATTACAAAACAATTTCTTCGCACTCAAAGTTCAAAGTTTCGTCTCAAATACATCGAAAACAGTTTATTGATAACAAACTAATCTGATATAAAGAATTTTATAGAACTGAGATCAAGGGGCCCCTTATAGACCCTTCCGTGAACAATCCTACCAAAAAATGTTCATCAAAACATTTTCGAACAGATACTTTAATAAGCAGGGGTATCATTCTGAAGAAAGTACAAATCAATATAATCTGCACATCAAGATACTATAGGCCAAAACTTTTTATTTAGCATTTTTAAATATGATTAGGCTCCCAATGTAATATAAAAAACTGGCCACTAATCATGCATTGCAAACGATAACCCAAACAATTAAAGTCATGTTGTTTGATTCTGACTTATTTCAGACATATTACAGTTAATTAAACTGTAATTTCCGAGGATTGTTTAATTATAATGCTGCAACTAAATATTGATTAGCAATAGTCTTTAATGTTCTAGGTTAACCATGTTTATCCACATTGAAGGTTCATTCGAAATTTTGAATCAATATCTAAATTCAAATTTGACTACAGTGAGAACAGCATCATATATATTGAATGTGATTTGAACAATATCTACATTTTAAACATTTCCTGTACATATATGATATAGAATTTTGTTCATTTGTTTGTAGCTTTTAATAATAATACGGATTTGGCACATCTGAGCACAAAGTAGCGTTTATGCCACTTTCATTATTACCAAATTCAGTACTCATAATCTTTAGCATCACAATCTTTATTCATATCAAAAATTCAAATATTTAAACAAATTTCTTGTTAATTCAATTACTTCGCCCAAAATGAATCTATTAAATTTTTTTCTGATTAAATTTTGAAAATTTGCTTAATTTTAAACTTTAAAATAATTTTTACATTTTTACAAAATTTTATCATGAAAATAATTATTTTACATTTACTATTTAAAATTTACTATTTACTTTTTTTTAAAAAAAAATATTTCTTAAAATATTAATCCGTTAATTATCTATTTTAAAATTTATTTAACTTATTTCATAACTTTTATTAAAATACATCAATTATTATGACTGCTAGAATATTTTAAATAAGTATTTAATTTTTATATTTTTATATTTCACTAAAAGTTTATTCTTTTTAGATAAAAATATTGAAAATTTATTAAAGTTTCTATACAAATATAAATTACTTCCAGACATTTTTCTTTACATTATCAAGTTCTAATTTCAGTTTTCTTTTCCATTGTCATAAGAAAAACTTTAGTCGTTACATGAATAGAAATATGTTTGATAAAAGTTATCAAAGAATCATTATCAAATTTAACTGCAGTAACTTTTACAGCATAAACTTACTAGAAACTAGTAAATCACAAAAGTCTTTTTTTAAAAAACAATGCTTTAGGCAAATAAAAGTATTTATCAAGCTAATTCTTCATTTGAGTGATGGTCTTTTTCCTAAAATATAATAACTGTTTATAAACACACAAAATTCATTTTCTTTCAATTTTCGCAAAAACACGCGGTTGTTTGCTTTAACTTGTTGTCAAACACAAATTAAATGACGCAGCTTGCTGAAAATGGCGCAGTGATCTATTGACGAAGGTAGTTGATGTGAACGATATTAACGTTCTAGTTAGAAATCGGGAAATCAAAAAGTCACGGACTTCTTGACAGGTCCTCGTAGAAAGTGCATTATATAAGTATTGTAAAAATAAGCGATAATCGGATTAATCAAATTATGATCTTCACAAAACGATTGTTAGTATCTGAACACAGAGTTTAATTTGTCTTTCAATTTAGAAATCACAGTATAAAGAACATAAATACGACTTTTCCAACTTATGTTTATCGCAGTTTGAATTGTCTTCAGGACAATTCTAAATACAACATATTTAATTCGATATCTAGCTAAATTGATAAGAGTCTTGATAATGAATCGTTTTAAATAATTATTCGAAAAAATTTTCATTTTATATTTTTCAGAAAAATATTTTATAGGTATTTGTGCTCAATTCAAATATCTATTAATTGTATATAATGTGATCTTCAGGGATATAAAGTAGTTATGACAAATGATGTGGTTTGCAACGAATTTAAGAGTAAATTATCATAAGATACAAGACATTTCATTGAATTTAGTAAATATACATAAATTCAAAAACAACAGCGTCTATTATTCGCGTTTATAAAGAAGAGCTGACAAAATTTCTAAACTAAAGCGTAAGGTTAAAAAAATTAAGAATCTGAAAAAGAATGTAAAAAAACATTATTGAAGATGTTTCTATAACTTTCGATAAAATCAAAAAAATACCATTAGATGTAAACATATGGTCTTCAATATTAACGATAAATAGAGCTATTGGCAGCTTAAATTTAAGCTTTAAACTATTTTCACTTGTTCCTGTAGGTAGAAATACGGGAACAAATACCGAAAAGAAGAAAGAATACGCTGCTTTGATTATTCAATTAGAAGAAACTGACTTGATATGGTTAGATGAAATTAGAATAAGTTGCTCAAAAAGAAAGAAATATGGTAGAAGTCTCAGGAGGCAAGCAGCCAGAAAAACGGTTTTACCTATAAGAAGCAAAAACATTTCAGTCTGTGATGCAATGTCAAAAACAACATTGACTAATTTTATAGTTTTAGGCAAGGCTTTCACTGGCGAATCATATTTAGGCACTGTTAAGGAAGTAATTGAAAAAGAACTTAGTAAAATTTTTTAAAATAATATTTTAATAATGGATAACGCTTCAATCAATTCACATTAGATAATTTTGTACATCAAATGGATTTTGGGTCTTTTCCTTACCTCCTTACACATTATAAGTAAATAACATTGAAAAATGGTTTTTGAAATGGAAAAACTCAATCAAATCTGCAAATTGTAGAACCGATGAAGAACTTAAAAATCAAATAAATTCAGCTTCGTTCAAAATATCACCTGAAAATTGTAGTGCATACTTTGAAAACATGAAACAATATATGATTAAATCATAATTTCTTCAATAATTTTATCTAAAAATTATTTTATTATTGTTAAGATTTTGTGCTCGCGTAAAATTTTGAACGTTATGATTTAAAATTTGAAAATAGTGAGATTGTAAAATTTAAATTAACATAATCATATTTATATGACACTATATTTGTTTAAAAAGGTTTGTGAATAATGATCCTTAGAAATTTGTAATAAAATAAAATTTTGAAATTATGTCAATTCTTATCTTGAGTTTAATTCCAATACGAGTTCGTCAAATATGCCCGAACCTAACGATTATTAAAATGATTTCATAAAAAATATTATTTAATCGATTAAAAAATTTATTTACTTAATTAAAATTAATAATTTATTTTCCTTATATGAAATTTTTTAATATCTTAGGTTGTAATTTAAAATGCAAATCATTTTCGATCATCACGAACATCCATAATACCAATTTTCCATCTAGATGGGATAAGCACAAAAAAAATATCATTAAATGTAAACATATGGTCTTCAATATTAACGATAAATAGAGCTATTGACAGCTTCAATTTTAGTTTAAAACGATTTGCACTTGTTCATGGAGGTAGAAACTAAATTCAAAATCAAAAAATGTTCATCAAAATTTATTGTGATCGATTTCGACGAATTAACCGTCATCATCAGACTAAAATTAACAATGATATACTCGCGTTAATTTATCAAAGCAATGTTTATGTAATCATTATGTCATTTAAATCATGAAAATATTTTCAATAAAGTTGAACAGGATGGTGTTTCCTCATTGATTTTAGGATCAAAGGATTTGATAGTCAAATGCTTCACACATCACCCTCTCCCAGTAATTATCAAATTGTGAACACAAAATCTTAAAATTACTTACATCAACTTTACTATTCAAATAGTTCTTCCTATGTTGAGTAATATTGCTATCACTTTCCCTGCGATTATGTTCCTGAATCCGTTTACATAGATGATGACAAGTCTCTCCGATATGGAGTCACACCCATTACATTTATATTGATAAGCTAAATTGGAACATTCACTACTGAACAAACTTCCAAATATTCCAAACAAATAAATTTTTAATTTTAAATTATTTTCATCATGTTTCATAATAGTTTTTGAATTTTCTGAAACCCTGAGAGTAGGGAACAGTCAAAACAAAACCAATATTGTCATAATTATTATTTATTTGATTTTTATTTTTGTCGCTATAAATTGCATTTAATTTTTCATTTTCATTTTCCGATTTAATTAATTTATCGACAGTTTCAGGAGTAAATTTATCAAATATCGATTTGATGTGTGAAGCATTGTTGATCAAATCCTTTGATCCTAAAATCAATGAGTAAACACCATCCTCTTCAACTTTATTGAAAGTATTTTCATGATTTATAACCATTGTTTTGATATATAAACGCGAGTATATCATTGTTAATTTTAATCTGATGATGACAGTTGATCCGTCGAAATTGATCACAATAAATTTTGACGAATGTTTTTTGATTCATAAAAATAATTTATCGTCATTTTTTAAATATTTATATAAATTCAAAATAGTCCTCATACACAGATCAAGGTTTGAATATTCTTTAAGGGCACTTGAAGGTTAGAGTTAAAAAACAAAGAGAACAACATCTTTGAAACATTGGACAAATTATGTACAGAGACACGATTTAAGAAACTTTTCAAAGAAGAGAACATTGTTATCACCAGAGCCCCAGAATGTCAATAAAGTCAACTTTTGTTATGGAAACCAAAATTGTACAAGATACACGTTACTTTCATCCATTTTGTAAAATATAGCCAGGAAAAAAATTTTAAGATCAATAAAAGTCAATTTTTTTGTTTTGTGTCAATAAAGTCTACTTTTGTTATATAAATAACAATTTTGGTGAGGATTTTTAAAAATTATGAAATTATAATAAATTAAAAAAAATTGGTTTAATAATAAGCAAATTTAATTGCAATAAATATTTCTTTCAATAATTAACAAAAATCTAATTTTAAAAGCAGCATGATTCTCATTTATTATTAGTGTAAGCTTTTTAATTTTATATTTGATAGAGAATTAAATTTATAAATTTTAACGGATTATTATTTACCTGGCTGTTATATATCATTACAATAATGCCCAAATTAACGGTATCAATTAGAATGAAAGCTCAGAAAATTGTATACAACTATCCCTCTGAATTTAGTTTAAATCCTTTATTTATTTTGTATACACAACTATTAAATGTGAGAAACAATTTCTAGTGGATACGCACTGTTCAACTTCTAAGCAAACTCGAAATTCTAAACGCTTTAATTCTCAATTTACATTGACCTCTCAGATGCAATCATTTATTTATGTTGGTAAAAATGATTTCGCGCGTGATGTAACTGAAGCCTTTCTCTCTTCATTATGAAAAATAAGACACCAATGTCTTAGGCGTTTGTTCTCAAGCATTGGTTATCATCTGCCTTCTGAAAAAACATGACGATCACTTATTTCAAATATTTACCAAGAAGAAATGACTTGTATTTGCCTAGTTATAGAAAATAAACCAATTTTCTTAGTTATTGATGAATCGGATGTAACTGGAAAAAAATTATGAACATTCTAATTGGTGCTTTGGATGATGCAAAGAAGACTAACATGTGTGAATTTTTTGCTACAACAGTGCCAACCATCAACAACTTCTTTCGAAAGAAGTTTTTAGATGCTGAAGAAGATGCTTGCAAATGACAGGAATTTCAAAAACGGAAATATAAAGCAATTTGTCATTCTTTATTGTAATAAATCTGATGAGCAATGATAATAAATTTGATTTCAGTTGATTTTTTGAATTTGTTTTAAGATTGGTTTCATAATTCAACAATACCGGACTTAGTTTAATTGTTTAAAAATTAATGGAAAAAAATAAGAAGTCAATTTTTTACGGTTAATATATTACTTTTTAGAAGTCAATTTTTAAATTTTATAGGTCAATTTTTATATTGTATAGGTCAATTTTTTAGGTTAATAAAACCTGATGTAATTGTTTTATTAAATACCTAAATGTCAATAAAATCAATAAAAGTCAATTTTTTATTTTTTTTAAAATGATCTGGTTATAAAACATAGATCATTAAAATACGATATTCTGAAGGATTTAGATCATTTAAGGAGTGCTTGTAATCTAAATATTGTTTTCATCAAACTTAAAGTACATGGTTTCGTCTCAAGTAAAGCGAAAATGAATTGTGGATTAGTGGTTAATCTGGTTTAAGCTTTAATTAAGTTATTAACATACAGGATGACCCCTTGAACAGGAGATTTTTGGGATGTGCATTTTACAGATTTTTATTAATTATATTTATCACCAAACCTTGTGTTGGAGATGTAAAAATAAAAGCTTTCTATCATCAGCATTCAGATATACGTGAAATTTAATCAATTTTAGAGTGAAAATGGACAAACAGTAACCATTGCAAGTAATGTGAGGATAACATGGAAAAACTAGTGCACCCTAAGAACAAAGTATTAAGCAAATCATATCAAAGTTTTTGGAATGTACAAATACAAGTACAGGTGTAAGCAAAGGATAGGAAAGAGGTAAAAACAGGACAAGTCAAGAAATTAGTGAAAATAGTGAACACTTCCTGCAGGACCCATCAAAATTAAACAGGAGAACAACTCAAGAGCTTACGCACCATTTTACAAAGAATATTAAAAGAATATTTAAGGATGAATCCGTATAAAATTTTCGTATGTTAAACCACCAAAGAATGAGATTGTATTCGGCGTTTAGAGATCGCCATTAGTCTTCTATAAACGCCAGAGATATGTTTTTTGGTTTTCTTAATCTTTCCAATGCCATATGACATACGGCGTACATCACTCTAGAAATGTGTAATCGAAATGTGCCTTATGATGAACGTTGTACACCATGTTGAAAAAGTGCAATTAAGTTGAATTCATATTGCTCAGTCATGAATTAAGCTCAGAAAATGTTGTATTCCAATAACACATAATGCTTATGAAATTAGTTAAGTAAAATAATATTTGGGCACCAGAAGAACAGAGATCAACAGCCACGCGACAACAGTTTCTATTTTGCCAAATTTCATTTGGGACATAGCGTTAATAACTAAAAGGAGTTCCGGCACTGGAAGGATTAAAAGATAACGAGTTCAGAAATCCTACAAGACTTGATGGGAGAAATGAAGACGACGATCTACGATATTCTAATTTCTACTCGTGAGGTAGTTTGAGAAGGTTTTGTAAAATCGACCACGAGACGTGGTTACATCCAGTGGAGGGTACTTCAACAATCACATATCTAAATCCGCAATATGTGTTCTTTTAGTGAAAAATAGATCAATTTTCTTCAACAAACAGTTTTCGAATGGTAAATTTTTCAAAAAGCTCTCGCCTATCCACACCGCTCTATAAACAATCGCTTTAGTATTTGTGTAACGCTCAAAAAAAGAAATGTTTTAAGACCGCCGGATCAGAAATTCATGTTTAAAAGATTCGAATTTATTCATTGAAAAAGAGCATGTTAATAAAAATATCAAGTAATTAATTAGTGAAAACATCATTTGATATTTAGCACCTTGAAATATGAATGGAATCAATTCGCGTGTTTCTGAATACACACACTGACACGTACATACATCCACATAGACACACAATGCATTCAGACACACACACGACCCATTCATCGGTGGCCAGTTAGACAGATACATATATCGATTATCAATCAAATTAAATTAATATCAACAAAAAAATTTAGCATTAATAATAATAATAATATAATAATAATATAATTAATAATAATAATGAAAAATAATTATACGAATAATAATCAATAAATGCCTCTAACCAGGTTATCGAGATTATTATCCATTGAATAAGGGAAAGATTCGTCCCGACGTTTCCAATTGAGTGCGGTTATCTAAACATCGGGAATACGGGTCACTGCCATTTGAATAAGATAATTAAACAGACCACTCTCAAATTACGCAAATTGAATGGAATCTTGTCACAACTATCCGTGTAGTCGGAACTGTCGCAACTGTCGGCGCAGTCTTTACCGTTCAGTGGAGAATTGGCAGCTCGCTCATCAAGTTTCTTCCAGGCACTATCTATTCTTGCGGTCTCTTCGTCGCGCTCGAGTAGCGGCAAATCAAGTGGCAGACAACGGTCATGCGTACCATCAGCGGCAATCATACTCCAAAGTTTGATATCGTGATCGAGTCCAGCTGTTGCAAGAATCGGCATGGAAGGATGAGGCTCGAGCACATTAACAACACCGTTCTCATCTGCTCGGAACCAGTTGACAAGAGCCTCAGATTCTCTCTCCCATAATAAAACGTGACCATCATTGCTGCCACTCACTACGAATTCATGTTTCGGTCCGTAAAACGCGACACCGGTCACAGTTTGGACATTTCTGTGACCCTGGTAGCGATGTATTGTGTGCGGTTCATCTGAAGTTTTGGAAGCCGTGCTGAGTAAATAGATATCGTCATCATTATATGAGGCAAGCAATGAATTGCCATCATGACTATAGGCAACCGAAGTTATATGATAACTCGAGTGAGGCTTTCTTCTTAAGTTCTCAGGGCAAAGTTCTTGTAAACACGACTTAGTGTTTCGTCGGTCAAAAACAAACACACGGCTATCTTTACCAGCCAATGCAAATTCTTGACTGCGTACCGGACTACAAGATATTGAGTAGAGTGGCACCTTTTCCACAGAACAGATCTCAATTGGTCGTTCACGAGTTCTTACATCGGAGCCAAGTACTCGAGTATCTTCACCAGCGCTGATTACCAGACTTGACTGGTCAATGGGTACGTCCATCTTATGACAACAGTCCTTGTGGCGGGCTAATAATCGACTATACTGCAATTGACCTGTAGATGATAGTGCTGCATATCGTACAGTTGCGTCCCGACTGCAGGAGACTAGTTCTAAATCATTACTACCCGGTAGAAAGCGAACTTGAAATACGTTACTCGTGTGACCCACAATAAATCTTGCTAATTGACGCTTCTGTTGCCAGTCAGTAATTACTAGATGCTTGTCATCACTGCCGCTGGCAATCCATGAACCATTGCTACTAAAATCTAGAGCGTTTACACAACCTTCATGAGCATTAAATCGTGTTTCCAATCCAAGTCTTCTTACAGACCATCGACTACCATAAATTGCGTTTTTAATATCCCATACACCATTTCGTTGTACTCTTTCATTGCTCTTTACTTCTACTTTTTTTATCACAGGAAATTCTTTCTTTATCTCATCTTCATCTTCCTCTTTTCTTCGTTTTTCATCACTTAAATATTTGATCTTTTGTGTATTTTTGAATACAAGTTTTTCTCTTCGTTTTCTTCCAACGTTTTCAGTGTTATATTCCATATCATCATCCACATCCATTTTACATTGATCAACCTCATTTTCATCCATTCTTTCATTTTCTTTTAAATCAATCTTTTGAATATTATCTTCAACTAATTCGTCTTTCAGTGTAACACTCTCATTTTCACATTCTACATATTCTTTTTTCTCAAAAGACCACATCGGAATAATCCGAGAAAATCTCCGACAACTTGCCCAATCTCCTCGCTCTCTTGCTGCTAATAAATAATAAAGATTTCTTGCAATATTTTGGTCACTACTCGCTAAATTCTTACTGTTTCCTACTCCTAATACCTTTAAATCTTCATTAACTTTGTTTCTTAGTAAACTATATTCATTCAACTGTTCCTCTGTTACATTAGTGGACTGGCGATTCTCTCTTAGTCTGAATCGTGGTTCGACATTGAAGAATGATCCTAAATAATCTAATAATTCTCTTTGAAAGGAAATTTCAATTTCTCCGGGGTTTGTAGAAACATTATTTTCACGAGCTGGATTACTGATATCACTATCGTTTTCATTGTTCTCAATTTCGCTATAATAGATATCGTCCGAACCATTTTCACTAAAACTGTCATTAGAATCATCACTAATATCTGGTGGATAAGGTCTTGTCAACTGTTCCCCATCCTGATTTTCTTGAGAATTTATTTTGTCTCCATCTTCTTTTGATAATGCACAATTTGTTACGGATATTGGATCATTACAACTTTTAAAAGATTCATCTTCATCAGAACTATCATCTTGGTTAGATTTTTTTATTGTATTAGCAGATGGGTCTGAAAGAGAAAAAAATAAATATATAGAAATTTAAATGAAATGAGTAATTTTTTATTATTAATGAAAATAAATAAATTATATTCTACAAACCAAATAAAATTAAATTTAAAAAAAATCAGTAATATTGATAACGTAATAATATTGTCAGTAATATTGTCTTTACGCAATTTTCACGCAACCTTTATTTACTTATTTATGGATAAATAAATAAATCAATCAATCAAAAAGAAAAATTAAAAAGAAAATTAGAAATTTGTTTTTTCGACTAAATTGGTCCAGTCGATTTTATTTTGGAAATTATTAAAATACATTCTTTAAAAAATTAAAAATTCTTATGTTTAACATTTAATTCGACTGACTGATGAAATTTAATCATATTAGAAACGAAAAAAAAAATGGAAAAAACGTACCATTAGAAAATATAACAAAATAATGATTTTCAATTAACAATTGTTGTTCATTTCTAAATAAATTAAGTAATAATTATAATTAATAATTATTGGAATATTTAAACAAATGAAATATTTATTATAATTATAATAATAAAGTTTTGCACCGCACAAGCAAGGTCAGTGATTTTTGTCAAAAGGCAGATGAAGACAATGAAAATTATATAAATTATTAAAACAAAAAATAATCAAATAATAATAAAAACAAAATAAATTACAACACAAATTAAGTTGCTGAAGATGATCAAAGATTGTGATCGAAACATGCTCGACGCCGTGAGACCCGTTAATTTTTATTGAAATAGTTTTTATTAAAATCTAGCGATCTCAGGAATTTTCTTCGTGTCCAAAATGGAGTAGCGGTTTAAGAAAGCCTGCTCTTAAGGCATGTAGGTAAATCGCTGGAACATTACAAAATATTTCCTGTTATTATTTTACCATAATATTCTAAATATTTTTCATTAAGAAGTATATTTCATGGAAATGAAATCTTGGAACGACATTAGAGAAAAACAAAATAAATCATTGAGAATGATTCCCTAAAAATGATACATAATCTCTGAATATGATAAAGCGATGCATCGATAATTAAATTGCATTTATCCGATTAAAGAGTACAAAAATTGACTAGACACTTAAAATAATTCAGTCCTTATCGATACATATCATTATTAGGATCATTGCCACTACAACAGTCAGTTTCTCTTTGGATATTTAACATCACTATAAATTTAATATCTGGAATCAGTAATTATTATTAAAAATTTAATTACTTATTACAATTGTATACTGAATTACATTATAATTTATTCAAAATTATATCATGTAATATTCTAAACAGCAATCAACCATCTGGCTGAGAGAGTTTCCAAGAACCATCATACAACATCTATAACATATTATTCAATAATATTCCCCACAGACATCAATAAAATGTTAGGAGCCTTATACATTTAATTATATCAAAATAATTATGATGAATAATTAATATTAATAATTAATTTTCTCTGAATATTGAAAACCCTTTAATGTTAAAAATAATTTCATGCTTATCGAAATACCAATCTTATTCTTTTAAAAACCTGAATAGAATAGCAAATAAACACAAGAGTGAATAATAAATATTTAGACTTGTATTTAATCTTACGTGTCCTAAATAAAGTTTGATAAGAAAAAGCATGTCCTTTGCCCCAGTCACGACATTGCTGGTCACATGACGCTAGCGGCCAAATACTAGTGCTAATATGTCCATGACTTACTATGAATTTACTTATAATACTATTCAACACAAAAAAAGATTTACAAAGTATATTTAAAAAAACATTTATTGAAACTCGAAGATAATAGTTTCAAATTTTATATTTTCTTTAAAAATAGATATTATTTTTTTTACTAATTTATAAACATTTTAAAATATTTATTAAAAATATTAATTGTCACAGTAGAAATTGTACTTCAATCATTGATCGTTGAAATTCAATTTTATTTTATTACTTTTTATCATATTTTATTATTCTTTCTTAATATTGTCGTAATTGTTCTTCATTTTTACAATAAAAATGATTATAAAATGATCGTATAAATAAAAGTATAAATTTTAAAGCTTTCCTAGAAGAAACTGAATCACAAAATGGGGATTTATTATTGCAAACTGAAGTTCGTTGATTAAACAGGCGCCAGGTGCTTAATAGATTTGTAGCATACTTTGACGAAATAAAAATATTTCTCTATGAAATTGGGGAAGTTTATCTCGAGCTTGATGATAAGAAATGGTTCTTAGAAAGTTGTCTTCTTAACTGACATAATGATCCATTATAATTAATTTAAACAACGACTAAAGGGTTAATAACCATACAGTTCTAAAAATGTTCGAGGAATGGAAGAGTTTTTGTTCCAAATTAGTTTAATTTGAAGTGGATATAAAAACCCGTACATTTCAGTTCTTTTCAAAGCTAAAATTAAAAAATGAAAAAGAAAATATTAAAGAAGACGATTTAAAAACTTTTGACACCTTCATATCAAATATTAACTGCTAGGGCTGGCGAACTTATAGATTTTTAAATTTTTAAAATAGCTTAAATATAAACTTTAGATATAAACTATAAATGTAAACTTTAGATACAAACTTAAAATAAATTTAATAAACATAAAATAACTTTTTAATAACAAAAAAAGAATTTAAAATTAATAAGTTGCCAAAAGGTTTTAATAAAAATATAAAGGATTTGAATTTAATTATTTACGATAAGATTTTAATAAAAAAATAAGAATTTATTAATACTAAAATTAATAAGTTGAGATAAAGTTTTGAATAAAAAAATATTTACATAAATTTATGACGATTATAAAATCCTATTTATATTTATACTTATTTATTTCTGATTCGTTGATAAGAAAATAGTTCCTCGAAATAATTGTTTTAAAAATCGTTATGGTTATAGAAATATATTTTTACGTGTTAGGACTTCAAATTATGATTTCGAACCGAATGTTAACAATGAATTCGCAAAGAGATTTCAAACTCTAAAAAAGCATTGACCATCAAAGTTTTTAAATCTACAAAAAATTGTATTTGCTCTTTTATTCGTTTTTAGTTCTAGTTAAAAATGAGAAAACATTTTCATAAATGAAATATATTTTAAATAAAAACAGGATGAGGTGCAGCGTCAAGGATGTCATTAATCACAAAGACTAATGATAGAAAATTTGTGAATTAATTAGAAATTAATTTTTTGGTTTTAGTTTTATTAATACTAAATTTTAGTGTCTTAAATTAAAAATATTAATGTTCTAAGTAAGCTATTGTACATAATTTCAGTTTCATATTTTACAATTTTTTAAATGCTCTCTGACCCGCCATAGGTTGTAAAAAGTTATATTTAACCCAAATATTACCCGCGACTCAAAAAGGCTACCGACTGCTGGTTTAAAGCTTACTAAAACACATTTTAAAAGTTTTTATTAGTTGATATTTAATTAAAAATTTATAAATTTGAATAAAAAGTTATAAAAATTTAATTTGTCTAATTACTTATTAAAAAAATCGATATATTTTGAAAGTATTATTAGAAGCCTAAACATGTATTGTAAAAATAGAGAAACACAGAATTTATCTTTGATAGATAATACGATTTTGACTGCGATTGCGAAAGAAACTTATCTGGACACTAACATGTCATTGTCGAATTAGACTGATTTATGTAAATACAATTATGTATAATGATCTAAATGATGAGTATTCTTCAAATGTACTAGATGTTACGCTACAATTTCACAACTAAATATAATTATTGAATTGTTTCAGTTATATTTGTTCTCGATCATTTTATAAAAGTTTTAATTTTAAATATTTCATATGAAAATAACAATATTAAAATAAAATAAAAAATATATAAATACGCTGTTTCAATGTAGTATTTATAGTAATAAAAAGTGATTTATTCGTCAACCAAATAAAATGAAAATAAAAGAATTGTTAAAATTAGAGATGTCGTATTTGATTTTTTGAAATCCGGTCGGAGCCGGATTTGGCAGGTTTTAAGAAAATAAAATCCAGCTCCGGCCGGAGCTGGAGCCCGATTTGTGACGAGTTTAAGTAAGTAGCTACTTATGCTAAATTAAAGTAATTTTTTAAGAATAGCTGGAAATTGTACCTATTAGAAAAATGAATTGCAAATAATAAATAACTACTAATAATTATTTTAAATATTTTATTAAAATTTGAACATAGAAACATATAAATACAAAACTATATGAAAAAAATAGTTTTTTAATTTCTTATTAAATCAATATTGTACTTCAAAAAATTAGTCTTGAAGCAGTTTCTGCAAGGGGTCTTTGAAAGTATTATTAGAAACCTAAAAATATATTGTAAAAATAGAGAAACACAAATAGAGAAACATGTGATCTCTGATTACTTCACCTGCCACACTAAATAATCGTTCAGGTGGTATACTAGTCGGATGTGATCCCAGGTACACTCGAGCTACTTTAGCTAAACTATGAAATCTCTCTTTATTATATTTCCACCATTTCAGTGGATCTTCTGACCGTGAGACCACGGGTTCAGACAGTTACTGGCATAATTCTGACTCGATAAATGCAGATATGTGATGTTGCTCAGTGGGTGTTGACTGGACGATCTCATGAACACAGTCTCAAAGTATAGAGCTATCCATGATTTCTTAGCTGCTGGTTTAAGAGACTGCTGTTAGAGGAGGAAATCAACGTAGAACTTGTTGAATGAACATTCTAATAGTATTAAAAGATAGCAGTACACTGGCATTTACAACCGTCATATTGGACAAAATGCAATTTACGATTTTGAAATTCAATTGTTATTCTTTGAAATATAATATGGTTTATTGAAAAAAAATTAATGGATGTACTTGAATTGTTTATTTACGTTTATTAACGTTGACTAAATTTAGGAAATATATAGTCGGTTAACTCGAATCGTGTGGAGCGGAAAAAAACATTAGAGATATCCGAGTTTGCAGATAATGTGATATATTTTCTTTTACTTTTTTGGTGACAAAATTACCTTCGGGATAGCCGAATATTCGAGATAACCGAGTTTGACTGTATGTAGATATACCTTATGACTCAAAAGATTGAAATAAAATTTAGAGAAAATTAAAAATCCCAATGAATTTGAGAAAAAAATTGAAAAATTTCTAAAATTGATTTTATTTTTTTCATTTTTTTCTAAGTTTTGTTTTTTTTCGCTTTTTTGTACATTTGTATACCCTTACAAAATCCGGTACAAAACCGGCCAAATTATGGCTAGAGTCGGATTTGTAAAAAGGGTTAAAACCGGCTTCGGTCGGATTTGAACCGGATTCCGGCACATCCCTAGTTAAAATAATATTGATAATTTTATTATATTTTATATAAATTATTATTTACTTTTTTATCAATTCATAAATATTTAATTTAAAATTTTATTAAAAGAATTCAAAATAATAAAAGTGAAACATAAATGTTTATTGTATAATGTTATATTTGGTTGGCCAAAAAGTCATTGTGTTTTTGAGTACGTCCTAATAAAAAACTTGAAAATATAAAACGATGTGATAAAATTTAAATTCAATTATATATTCTGAAACATCAATTTTCAGACTATGTTTATACAAAATATTAATTGATTTTGTTTTAATTTATTACTTTACGTCAATTCGAAATGGAAAATCAAAATGAGCATATTCGCCATGCTTTGTTACATTATTTTCGCAAAGGGAAAACCGCTGTACAAGCTCATAAGAAGATATGTTTTGTATATGGTAGTGACTCCTTAAAACTTTGACAGTGTCGATATTGGTTTTCTAAATTTCGTTCTGAAAAATTTCATCTGAAAGATGCACCACGCTCCGGCCGACCAGATGAAGTTGATGGCGACAAAATAACAGCACTGATCAAATCTAATCCACATATGACGACAAGAGAAGTGGCAGAGACTCTGGAAATAACAAAATCAAGTGTTGGAAGTCATTTAAGGATACTTGGATTCGTCAGTAAACTCGATATGTGGTTACCACATGAACTGAAAGAAATTCATTTGGTGAAACGTATAGACATTTGCGATTCCCTTTTGAAGCGAGAACAAAGTGATCCATTTTTGAAGCGCTTGATTACGGGTGATGAAAAATGGATTGTTTACAACAATGTGGAACGCCGACGATCATGGACAAAACGTGGTGAGCCTGCCAAAACGATCCCAAAAGCATAAATTTACCAAAAGAAGGTTATGCTTTCCGTCTGGTGGGATTTTAAAAGGAATTGTGTTTTTTGAATTCCTTCCGAGGAATGAAACGATCAATTCAGACAGATATTGTGATCAGCTAGAGAAATTGGCTCATTCAATTCAACAGGAACGTCCTAAATTGGCAAATCGAAAAGGAGTTGTGATTCAGCATGATAACGCAAGACCGCGTACAAGTTTGACCACTCGCCAGAAACTCTTATCACTGGGTTGGGAGGTTTTGCCGCACCCACCGTATTCTCCAGACTTGGCGCCATCGAATTTTCAAATATTTAGATCACTGCAGAATTCCTTAAACAGAAAAACATTCGCCAGTGATGATGACATCAAATCGCTTTTTTGCTGACAAAGGCAATGGTTTTTATGAATCAGGAATAATGAAGCTACCGGAAAGGTAGAAGAAAGTGATTGAAAATAATGGAGAATATATTGTGTAAAAATATTTGTGCATCCATGTCATTTTTTGATAATAAATATTTTAGTAAAAAACGCAATGACTTTTTGGTCAACACAATATTTTATTATATATTGTAGTAAGGTAGATAGGTGTTTAATTCTGTTTTCAAGACTTTTGGAGAAACAGACAACTTTATCTGAGAACGATACAATCTCATCAAGTTTAAATGTTCATAAACATGTGATTTTTTAAAAGTTCCTTTATTACCATTGTTTTTAAATCTTTTTTACTAATAAGTTCTGCTACTACTTCTCCCTTTTTTCTACTTATTTACAGATATCTCCATTCAGAAATCTAACAAAATGTCTCTGCGGCATTTTTAATAGGGAACAAGTGTATTAATCTTAAAATCAAAATTTAGTTTAAAATATTTTAAAAATTTTATAATTATTATCTATTATTTAAATTATCATTATTATTCCACCAATAAATTCTCTCGGTCTCCAACTCGATCATCTCTATTTCCAGCAATTTATCAAAAATATTTCTAAACTTTAATTAAAATTCGAAAAAAAATTATATCGATTATTTCGACTGGAAATAGAAACAAATCGCAGAATAAAATCTCTCAAATTGCTGACTAAAACTGGTCAGAAATCAAGAATAGTACTTTTTAGCTGCGTCCATATCATTCTCGATATATAAAGTAAAAATTCATATTTATTAGCACAAATTAATATTTTGTAATGTATATAAATTCAAACAAATATTACACCAGTTCCCAATTAGAAATGCTTTGTAAGCATTTACAAATGTCATTATCTGTATGATTTAATGAATTTCATGTCGTTTGGGTTATCAATGTTAATTTTTGGTTAATTAATTAATAACTATTTTTATTAATTTGTGATTATTTATGAATTAATTTGAGATTATTTATTAATTAATTTGTGATTATTTATGAATTAATTTGTGATTATTTATGAATTAATTTGTGATTATTTATTAATTAATTTATGATTATTTATGAATAAATTTGTGAATATTTATGAATTAATTTGTGATTAATTATGAATTAATTTGTGATTATTTATGAATTAATTTGTGATTATTTATGAATTAATTTGTGATTATTTATTAATTAATTTGTGATTATTTATGAATTAATTTGTGATTATTTATTAATTAATTTGTGATTATTTATGAATTAATTTGTGATTATTTATGAATTAATTTGTGATTATTTTTTAATTAATTTGTGAATATTTATTAATTAATTTGTGATTAATTATGGATTAATTTGAGATTATTTATGAAATAATTTGTGATTATTTTTTAATTAATTTGCGAATATTTATGAATTAATTTGTGATTATTTATTAATTAATTTGTGATTATTTATGAATTAATTTGTGATTATTTATGAATTAATTTGTGATTATTTATGAATTAATTTGTGATTATTTTTTAATTAATTTGTGAATATTTATTAATTAATTTGTGATTATTTATGAATTAATTTGTGATTATTTATGAATTAATTTGTGATTATTTAATTAATTAATTTGTGATTATTAATATATAAGATTAATTATTAATTTATTTATTTTGTCTCAAGTATGAACTGAACTTGTATCTTGTAAGTATGTGATGAGGTGTGTTTGAATTTATTCGCCCCTTCCATAAAGTCTGTCATATTTCATTGCGTGTGATCCTTCAGAATGACTCTGAGATCCACCGTCATTAATCTAATCAAATGCATATGTGGCATTTCTAATTGGGAAAGAGTGTATTAATCTTGAAATCAAAATATAATTTAAAATATTTTATAATTATGTTTAAAACCATACAATTGTTATCTATTAATTACATTATAAAATTAATAATTTAATTAAATTATTAATTAATAAATTGTCATTATTAATCTCCACTCTCAAACCATTCAATCAATCGATTCCCTCGGTCTCCAACTCGACCGTCTCTATTTCCATCAATTTATCATAAATATTTCTAATAATTTCATTAAAATTCGAAATAAATTTATATCGATTATTTAGATAGGAAATAAACAAATCACTGAATAAAATCTCTTAAAACGCTCAATAAAACCGGTCAGAAAATCTATAAAATACAAATTCAATCACCTAATGAACTATCGATATTGTTGTTATCGGACAATTCTTTATCCATCTGTAATGAGACACAATTCAGACAAATGTTAATAATCGTATATTATCGATCAATACTCTAGTTTTATTAGCTTTACATCAATCAATTATCAACAAATAATTAGCATTACTACAAAGATTTCAATTGAACTATTTTGTAGAAATAATCTTGATATAAATTTGGTAATTATTAAAACAACGCATTTTTGTTGGTTGAAAATTTGAAAATGCGATAAACTTTCGATTAATTGTTGTTTTTTTTAATTAAATGGTATTTTTTATGTTGTTTATGACTGTTGTTTGTTATTGTTTTTTTGTGAATTGTAAAATAACTTTATTAAATTAGTAATATGTTATATGTTTGTATACTAATTTTTTGTCGTTTGAAAAATATGTATTTTCAAGTCTTTAAATATCAACCATCTATGATATCAATTAATTATAAATAAAAACATTTTAATGAATTATACCATCATCAATTTCAATGTAGAGTAATAATTTTATGATACTTGTGTCAATTTTATTTAAAATTATTCATTTAATCAATCTAATTTTTAACAGTGAGAAAAAAATTCTAAAATGGTGTTACTATCCAGCAAAAGTCCGTAAAATTTCAACATAAAAACGACCATTAAATTAATTTTTATACCAATATCATATTTTGCTTTTTAAAGGTTTAAAATGTCATTTTTGCAGTTTCAATTAGATAGATTTCAATTTGAAGTAAAATATAATCCATCGCCTTGTAGTGGTTAATTATAAAAACTCAGTGTTTTAATAAAAATATTAGCAAAGATGATTTTTTTTCTTAAATTTTCTTTATTTATTTAGAAAGAGTTGCATAATTATGTAATTTTTAATAACAGAGGGTATAATACATCTCATTTTTTGGAAGATTATATTTAAAAAGCATTATATATTTGCACTGGAGTCGATTAAATCGTCTAGGTAGACCTTTGTTTCTTATTTATAGAATAACAATTATAACGAGGAAATCAGAAAGTATTTGATTTCGTTCACTCAAAATATCAAAAGGCCAGATGAACATAACTTAAAACGGTATGAAACATTCACCAACACCAGGAAAAGATTTCAGAAATGGTTCATATTAAAATAGTATACTGGAGATTAACAAACGGAAAGTGATTGTATCAATAAATAAGTATTAAAAAGATAAATAATATAAAATAAAATTACATAAAAACCCAAATTTCCTATGTTGAGTTCGTGTTTCATTTTTTAGAACTAGTAACTCTAGCCACTTTTACTACTTTGGTTTATTTATCAACATTCTGAACTTAAAACTAACCCCACTGTCATCAGCTAGCCGCGAATGATGATGAAAGCGCTCCGGTTTCCGGACTTACACAAGCTTAAAGTCAGGTAAGCTAACTCATGGGTATTAGTTTTATTAATTTTTCTTACCATATCTATTTAATAAACAGGTTCTTTTTTAATGATTGTACTGATTTATTTTAAAAGACAATTTTATATGAGAACTAAGGATTGCAAAAATCTGGGGATTTCGGGAGTGAAAATTGTTGTCCCCGGGGAATCCCGGGAATTCCTGGGCTTCATGTGAAAACTTAAATACCATTATAGTAGGTGTCAAAATTCAGAAACTCGTGAAACTCATGAAACACTAAAAATAAATACTTAACCACAAATATAATTAAAATAATTCATTGATTAAATAACATAACATTCATAATTTTGAAAAATAATCTGAATAATTCAATTAACTTGTATTTTTTAAAATGTCACCTTAAAAACATAAAGCATCAATAGTTTTATCGTTTAGTCGAGTTCGATTTTTGAGCAAAGAAGACCAGCCGCTGAGAATGCTCGTTCACACTCTACACTTTTTGGTTTAAAAGATAGTAAATAATCATATACTTTTTAAGGTGGTCACCTCTTGTGCCTTCACTTTCAAATAAAAAAATTTCTTTCTGAATTTTAGAAATTGTACTTTCCACTGTTGTAGGTAGTTTTTGTATTAACTTTAATTCTTTTTCCATAGCTTCATTTAATTGTTAATTAATTATTTTAAAGCTATTACAACATTCATCAGCTGATAAAATTTAGTTCTGAACATTACTATACATGTCTTATGCAGTTATTATATCTGGCGCAGTTAAACGCTTTAACAGGTTTAAGAGGCTTTTTATTTTGAATAGGTGTATTTGGTACAAAAACATCGTATATTTTTGATGAAATATTTTTACCATGATGAAGGTAGTAAACTAAGCTACTTAGTGATGTTCTTCTATCTTTTATTCAATGACTCAAAGCATTATAAAATTGTTGCTCAACTTCGACCTGCTACTGTTTTATTTTTGTTAACAAGAACTCTAATGCAATGTCAACTATAATTAAAGTTGCGTCTCCACTGTTAGGAAGAATATTAGTATTATTAAATTATTATTCAAAATTATAATCATTCAAATAAATATTAATTTATATAAAATTATTTAAATGTGGTTCCAATTATTTCATCATTAATTCTCGCATTTTTATGTATTTGTTTTAATTAGTAAATATATTTTTGGGAAACGAAGTTATTGTGCAATTCTTATTAAAAACTAACATCCACAACAAAGAACTTCCCCAGTAGCTTTAACTGGAATCAAAAGTTTTACTAAATCAGATACTATTTCATATTCATTGTCGTTCACCTGAAGTGAATCATTTATATTGACATCTTAAAATGCTTTTTTAACACAATTTTTTAACTTGTTAAATCTTTGAAGCATTATCAATAAGCTGCTCCATCCGGTTTTGTAATCCATAATTAAATGAATGACCTTTCCAAGCTCAATTTTTACGTACTTATGTAAATAATCGTCATTTCTTGTTAGATAAATTTTGAAAAAAGTACAATTTTTCTGACCTTTGTGATAAAAGGTCCAATCATTTAATCAGTAATCGTAACTTCTCTTAAAAATGAACCATTAAAATTCTGAAAGCAATTTTCGCCTTCAGAATCATAGTCACTTGTATCGATTTCATCATCATTATCTGTCAAATTTCAAAAGGCAATGTTATCATCATCTGAATTGTTATAATCTTCTGCGTATCTTTCTTCTTTTTTATAAAGAATCGATATAACAGCCAATTGTAAAGCGTAAGAAAAGCATAATTATTGATCAATTTCTAGAATTTTTGCAATTCACTAGCACCATCTGTTGTAATACAAATGAAATCGTCTTCACTTTTTATTTTTTAGTACACAGTCTTTCATTTAGAAGAGAAACACACCTTTTTACTGACATCCACCCGAAAATTTGGATCAAACCCAAAGTCTAATAGTTTTCTAAATAATGTACGTTAAGATTCAAAATTTAATTTAAAAAATGTTATTTTCGTTATATAACTTTTAAGTTATTTTTAAATTTGGATATTTACTATATTTTCATTTATAGGCAAATTGATTTTTGCTTTCTTTCTGTGATTTCATAGAGACTATCTTTTAAATAAATATATTTTTTTTATATTTTAATGATTCCCAACAATAAATACAACTTACAAAAATAAATTAAGTAAGTATATTACAATCCTGAAATCCCGGGAAATGTTTGAGACAAATCATGAGGTACATTGTGTTCCTAATCCCGGGATTGCCATCCCTAATGAGAACGGAAATACCCTGCGCGCATATTATGTCGAAAACGTTTATTGAACACTTGAGAATGACAATATGTGATATTTTATTCGTTTTTTTGTTTAGTTTTCTTTATATATATATATATATATATATATATATATATATATATATTAAAATATGTTATAAATAATACTATTAAATAGGAAATAAATTAAATAAAAAATAATTTACAAAAAATATAAAAAAGAGAAGTTGGATAACTTGAAAATAGCTGAATAGAAGTCATACAAAATTGTTCACCTTTCATATTGATAACTCATAGAGTCTTTAATTGTGTGCGTTTTTTCGATTGGTCAAAATGAAAGAGCGAATTGAAATCGAAAATTGACGAAGGAGCAAATGTTAATTTTTTGATTTATTTAGTGGTTGCTATTTTCGAAATTTTTTGCCTCGATTGATTCTTTTTTTTTGACACGGTTTTGAGACGATTTGTTTTTAGAGTGTATATTTGAATGTATTTTGAATATATTTGTTGTTGAGGCGAGTGATTTTTATTGTTGAAAATTTTCGAAACAGTGTTGTGTTCCACAACAATTATGTTTATTTTGTAAAGAGTAAAGTTTTATTTTTTTCATTAAAAAAAAGAATTATTTGTTGGGGGGAAAATTAATTAATTTAAAAAAAATGTTCAGATGCGGATTTAACAATGATTTTTTTTCTGGATTAATAATGGATTAATGTCTGGATTTATGGTTTTTGGTTTTTGATAAAGCATTTTGTTTAAATAAGTAGTTTATCTATATATTTCAAAAAATATAAATTTTGGCGAAAGTTGGTTTGTTTTTTCATGAAATCGGTTATAAATAAATTGAATATGCAAATAATCATATTTTTATTTCTTTTGCGGCCGTGTTGTCAGCCGTTGCTTCCATGGAGACTTTTACCTCTTTTGTGGTGGCGCATCGTTGTCATTCCGGTGTCGTTCTCCGTCAATTGATGCTCGCCGAAACAGCAGGTTTGTCGGCCTCGCAACAATGTGCATTTTTCGACACCGGGCTGATTTTTGATCGGTTTTCTGGAGCTCGGAGACAAAGTCTGGCGTTTCAGTCGAGCCCCGAACCATCACACATAGATTATTGAACGGAAATAAAAAGAATAATAATCAAAATTTTCTGAGCTGATATCAAAATAAAATTCTGAGCAAACCAATTGGTGATTGAAATCGAAAGTTTTTCTTGTATTACATGATTAAATCTGAGTTAAAGTCTATGGGTCTAATTGTAAGTTGTTCAAATTGCGAAAGCAATTTAAATCGAAATCTATAATTTATGATTACGTTATCGTACGAAACATTTAATCATAAAATTGCCAGAATGATTGAGGCAGTCTTAAAAAAATGAAAAAGATCATCCCCGGAAAAATAAATAAATGGGCCCAGCACTCTATCAGGAAAGATCCACTGCGTATCCCTGTTGCCTACGTCCGATTTTCGGGCAACGTGAGGGTCGGGCGGAACAATACCAAACTCATTATTTGTTATTGAATTTTGAATCGTTCAATTCAGCTTTTCAATTTTTGTATATTTTTTTGGAAACCTAGGTCTTGCCGTGCTAGTCTGAAGAGACCCATTTTGTGGCTTTACTCTACGATTCAATGCATTCTTACCTTTTCCGCAATTTTCAATGGTCGTTCTCTGTATAATCATCCACCTTTTCGGGGTGGATTACAATTTATTTATTAATAAATTAAATTATTTTAAATAAATAATTGAGAAATCGGTGTTAAAAAATTTATTATTTTAAATAACATCAATTAGTCTTCGTCACTATCTTCATTCATTACATTAACTTTTTCGTTTATAAACAGCCTACGCAATATTTTATGTAAAACCTGTGAATATCTTCAATTGTTCCTCTGATAATGAGTGGTCATTTATTTTATTAATTAAAGATGAATCACTACCAACAGCCGAGTAATTTATCTTAATTTTCTAACTATTTTATGAATATGTATATTTGCAATTGAAAAATTATTTTTTATATATTTCAGTTAGATAATATTCAAAATACTTGTTTAAATATTTAGATTTAATTAGAGTTTTTGAACACGATATTTTAAAAAATAATTAGTTTTTATTTTTTTAAATATTTTCCACTACTTCAAAAAGATTGAAAAATTCCTGAGTGTAAAGGAGTAAAAAAGACATTTTCTAAAAAAATTGGCGGTGGACACTTTTCAAAAACTTGGTCAAAAAATGATTTTAATTTTATTTTATTTTTTAAAAATCGACTTTCCACCTGAGATTTATAGTAATATTTTTTAAAAATGTCTTTTACTCCTAAGAATTAGGAAAAAATCGTTATTGATTTATTTTGAATTTTACTATTAAAAAAATCGAAAAACGGTTTTCTTTAAAATACTCGAAAACCTTTTGAGATAATTAGCTGAAAATTTGGCTGAATTATCTTTATTAAATATGAAAGCCATTCCCCAAGTACAAGTCAAAAACCCATGGGGCAGATTTCACGTTTAAACCCGACTATACCATTTGAAAATATTAAATCATCATTGTCTTCGGATAATCAACGACCCCGATACACGGCACGGCATTATGCGGACAGATTGACCAGGCGGTCCGAAAAAACATCTCTCTCCATTTGGAGATGAAGCCTTCAGCGAACAGGTCGACTTGAATTTTATTTCTGTAAATCCTTTATATTATTCAAGAAACTACATAAGCAACAGCCAGAATAACTGAATCACCCACTAAAATGTGAGTATGTGAGCCATTTACATGTATTTAATAAATTCCTTCTTCAAAGCAAGGAGACGATTGAGACTTATTGTATTTTAACGTTCTTTTGGAGTTTCTGTAATAATCATATATTATCCTAGTAAATTCTGAATTTCGTGAGAAAACATAATCATGCTACTGTCGGTCCAGTACTTATCTATTATCTCAATGGACACACTAATTACCATTTTGCTGACAATGCGTCATATATGTAAATATATTTCAGGGATGTTTTGCTTTGCCTCTTTCCTAGTGCCATTCACATAATCTGATAAACACACATTGTGTCTGTGACAGTTGATGAGTTTCGTTTGACTATGCTTAAATGTGATGCCTTGGTAATGCTACGAAAGTTGTTCTTTTCAAAGCTTCTGTTCATCGAACTAGCTATTCAAAAGCCTATAGAAAATGAATGCTAAGCAAGTTTCCAGTGTCCAATGCAATTATTACTGTTATAGAACTCATGGCCTTCAGCCACTGAGTACTGTGGCCTCACATTTGTTTCTGAATTCAAACTTTGTGAAGCAGAAAATACAACAGCAAGAGAGCACTAATAAGCTTTGACATCTCCCAGAAACAGTACAAAGAGAAACTTTGGCAGATCTGAGCTATAAGTGATTTTTCTCATAGATCGATACCAGCTTATTATGTACACTTGACATAATTTGAGGTGAAGTCCTTTCATGGTAAGAACTTTTTTAAAATTACCTGTCTTTATGTAGGAAGCTCACGAGAAGTCTCTCATAGATACCTGTCGCACAGCAATCAGTATTGTAGCGATCCAATTGTCTGAATATATTGAAGGTCATAAGTGGCCAAAAAAATTCATATCGCTTATTTTCTTTATTCATCCATAGTTATTGTTAGTCTTAGATTCTTTAAACCTTGATCTTTTGTATATAGTTGGAAATTTAAATGAGGAGACATAGTCAATTTAAAAGACACCATTCATATGTCTTTATATGAAAAGAATACTAAATATTTCGAAGGAGAAGCACAACTCCAGACATAAATTAGAAATTTTTGCTTCAGGAAAAAATATTATTATCATATTTGCAAAAATATTATTATCATATTGGCAAAATTATTATTTGAATAATGTTTAAATTATAAAAATAATTAATTGAATATTTTTATCAATCACAATATTAACTTTTCATCGTTTGTATCATATTCTAGTTGTTAATTAATATTTAATGAAAAATTAAAAGATAAATATTCTCTCAAGTATTAAAAAAATAAATTCATCGAAAAACAATTTGATCAAAATTTCAAATCAACATCCAAAACATTTTGTTTTAATAATTCAACAGTAATTTTTTTTTCCAATCTCAATTCAAATTTTATTGTCCTCACATACCGACACACAAAAAACAGAAAACCGATATTTATATTATTCTTTACAATCTCTCTCTCTCAATATATCATCAATGCGTCGAAATGTCGGAATCGCAGCTATCAAAAACAAAGAAGCCGCAGTGGCCAAATACAAATCCAAAGGCACAGAAATCGCCGAAACGAATTTCCAACAACTCGTCAAACAATTCGACTCGTTCAAATCACATCTCGAAGAATTCGCCGTGAAACACAAAGACCGAATCAGAAAACAACCGGAATTCCGGTCGCAATTCCAATCGATGTGCGCGACAATCGGAGTCGACCCGATCGCCTCGAGCAAGGGATTCTGGGCCGAGATGCTCGGGGTCGGTGACTTCTACTACCACCTGGCCATCCGGGTGATCGAGGCGACCATGGCGCGCGCCGACCGCAACGGGGGCCTCGTGGACCTTGAGGAGCTGGTGGCCGTGCTCAACGACACCAGGAGCAGCAGGGACACCGAGCGCGTCTCCAAAGACGACGTGGCGCGCGCCGTGCGGGCCGTGAGGGCGCTGGGCAGCGGGTTCGCGATCGTGGCGCTGTCCCAGGGCCGCCAGATGGTGCGCTCGGTGCCCGGGGAGCTCAATATCGACCAGACCAGCGTGTTGAAGCTCGCACAAGACAGAAACGGACAGGTGGCAGTGGGCGCGTGCGCCACGGAGCTCGCATGGAGCGAGGAGCGGTGTCGAGACGCGGTGGAGTGTCTGGTGAAGGAGGGCATCGCGTGGGTCGACGGGAGCGGCAGCGACTGCACTTTCTGGATCCCGGGACTGTTCTCTGTTAGTAAATGATTGGTTATCGAGTTGCCGGTTCTGTTGGGTTCGTGTTGTAAATAGAAATTATTAATTATTCCTGAATCAATACCAAAGATTTATCATGGGAGATTGTTCCTTTTATGAGACAACGAATAGAAACATTAATTAAGAGAGAATAAAAGTCATATTATCGAACTTAAGAAAGAAAGGGAACGGGTTTTGGGGAACGTTACCGCTCTTCGAATGAAAACGGAATAATTTCTGTTATCTTTGGATCGATAATTGAGCTTTAATGTGATATTTATTCACGAAATTCGTTTTCTTCTTACTGGAAAAAATTAATAAAATAAACAAAATTGCGTTAAAAATATAAAAATTTAAATTGTAACTAGTAAATCAAAAAATTAAATTTCTTATCTCCATTCTTCATGCAGACGGAACTCTACTTTGCCAACAAAGTTTTAATTAAAAAACAATAAAAATCAATATAAACTACTGATAATTTATAAGTAGATATCTTGCAATTAATATTGTTCGGGAACTCCGAATTTTCCATTTTTCCCATTTTGGGATCTTAAAAAGATTGTTTCGATCAAATTGTCACATGATCATTTATTGTCATCGAGAATGAGTGAGTGTGCAAAGATGGGAGAAAATTGATTGAGGAAAAGGGATCGACAAAACATCGAATTTAATAATTAAATTAATATTATTAATTAAAAATTTTTCAAAAAAGGGCTTAAATCAACCTATAAATAATCCGAAAATGTCTGAATGTCGATTGATTACAGAACTCGTTCTGATCCATTATCACCAATAATTAGGGCGGTAATTTGTTGACCCCAAAAGTCAGTTAATGGATCAAGGATATGGAAATTGTGTTGATAACATATAGGGTGAAATTATTGGAACATGGACGCACACTTGCTGACTGCGCTGCTCGCCATCTTCGTTATGTCCCCAATGTCACTACTGTCATTATTGTAAAATGTTGACCAAGTCTTTGCACCTGACTGAGTTTGTTGCCTTGTAAATGTGTCTCGCCGTTCACGCTTCTTTACTGTGACCATTCTTTGCGTTCACTCTCATTGTGCAGTGAGTGAGTTACAGAGGTTACACGAACCAGTTGCCGATTCATTGTCACCAGAACAAAGAAGACACGCCATAAAATTGACTCGATCAATTGTACAATTACAAACACTTAATTCGATCTTTTTGGACATTAAATTCTTTTAATATTTTTACCTTATTTTTCTATTTTTTATTAGCTTGCTTCGTACATGTATCCATGGGATTTAGAAACCTGTTTTCTGATGCTTTTTACTCAATCAATTTCCTCCCATCTTTGTACACTCACTCATTCTCGGTGATGATAAAGGGGATCTACGACAAAACGTCGAGTCTAATAATTAAGTCAATATTATTAAATGTAGTAAAATATTTATATTATTAATCGAAACATTTTCAAAAAGAACTTAAATCAGCCTATAAACAATCTGAAAATGTCTGAAAGTCGCAAAAAATTTCAATACATATTTGTGGTGCAAATCTAAATTGCAGAAAATTCAAATGGGGACCCAATCCGCTTTGTAGGTGGAATGTCAATGTTTTGTTTCTGAGAAAATATTTTTAAATAATACAAAATTATATAAAAATATTATTTTATTCTAAATTTTGGAATTATTTTTATAATAATTATGAGGGGTTAATTTAAATTTGCATCTCGCCAAAATAATTTATTATTTTTTTAATTCAAAATTAAAAATGATATCATAAAGTAACTATTAAAAAATAAAAATAAAATATTACTTATTTAAAAATAAAATGTGTTTTTCAAATATTTTAAAAATTAAAAATGATATTATAATAAAAGAAAGTTATAAAAAAAATAAATACGTTTTTAAAAACAAAAAAATATATTTTTTAATGTATCCTTTAAATATCTTAAAATTAAAAATGATAAGAAATCCATTAAATATTAAATATTATAAATAAAAATATTTTTTCAGTCATAACAATTTATATATTTTAATAGAAGTTATAAAACAATTTTAAATAAATTTAAAAATAAATTTTTAGTTTTAATGTGAAAATTATTTAATAAATTTGCAAGAATTTAAAAATTGAATCGAAAGAATTTAATTGATTAATTTGTGGCGAGATAATTAAATTAACTGAAAAATTTGTTTAAATATGTGAATTGTTGTTATATTAATAAATTTTGGTGTTAAATTATGAGTGTGAAAGTGGCATAAATGCTACTTACAATAATATTGGAAAACATTTTCTTATTTTTTTTATTTTCTTAATGTTCAATAAATTAAAAAATAAAACTTATAAAAGAATAGCAAAAAAAATTGAATAAACATTAAAAATATTTTCCAATATTATTATAAAAATAATTCCAAAAATTAGAATATTTTATATGATTTTTTAATATTTAAAAAAATATTTTCTTAGAAGCAAAACATTGACGTTCCCTCTACAAAATGGATTGGGTCCATTTGAATTATCTGTAATTTAGATATTCACCCCAAATATGCATTGAAATTTTTGCGACCCCCAGAATTTTTCACCTGATTTATAGGTTGTTCATATTTTTAATTTTAACAATTAATATTTTTTAGTAAAATTTAAATCAAGTGCATTTTTAATAATTTGATGTCATTTTTATTATTTTGGGATTTATTGAAAAATGGTAAAAATTATTATTTTTTAATTTATATTTTTTAAAAAGTTAAATATTTTAAAAAATAACTTAGAAAAATTGTTCGAATAATCATGATTAAAAACAGAATTAAGAAAACCAATTAGAGCGATGGCAAACGATGAAAGACTTTCTGAGAGTCATAATGACTCTAAATGTAATTGCAATAAAAATTCAAATGTGACTTGTCTAAATGTTCTTAATAACATATAAACAAACGCAACAAATCATGAATTCCTTTTTTATCAAAACCAATTTTTTTTCCAATGAAAACACAATAAAAAAATATTCCGAATTTCCTTTTGAAAAATAAACAAAATAATTCTTTAATTAGATACAGATAATGATAAATTTAAAAAAATATATAATAATTTTGATACGTGAATCCTGAACATTACCCTTGATTTGGGTGCTGCAGGTCAAAATCAAGTCGGCATGAGTATGGCCTGTATTAGACTACAGCTTAATAAACGAACATATTCATTGGTATCTGAGTGGAAGTTATGTTAGTAGTCAGTCACAACTGAGAGATTAGAAAAAATTAGGTTACAACTGCGTTGTGATGAATTTAAAGAAAGCATATTTGCAAGTTAAAGTAAGTTACAGATCTGTTTGAGACAGTCATGTAAAATGACCAAGGTTATGTGATGACAAAGTTGGGTTTCGGGCTGTCCATTGCACTGAAATTCATGTCTAAGATAGTCGAAACATAATCAATAATAACGATTTTTGCATAGGAATATATTGATTTCGTGTTTGTTGTAGAAAGGTATTGTAATCGATAAAATGTAGCAAAAATCTTTCAGCGGTTTTATTTTGAGTACAAAACGAAAGAAAGAATTGGCTTAGATAAAGATGTAAGAATGATTTTACTAAATATGGAAAGGGATTTGCAGTGGAAAAAAGATGAAGAGCTTGTCACTAGAGATCTGGATAAAGTAACTAGATAAGAAGTACAAGGAATCTTGGGGAAGTAGATAAGTCATGTACCAATTGCGGTATGGTTCGAGTTGCTGGGATAAAGCAGGGCCTAAAGAGACATTACAGATCGATAAAATTAGTCAGAGGTTGAGGATTGATGGGGATTCTACAACAGGCAATTTGTAATGAATTGTAATCATAATGTGATTATTTGGATAAATGTAAGTTGTATAGCAATAGGTATGCTTCTCTGTGTTAAGAGTGACATTATTGAAGGCACTGCATGGAAAAAAGAGGGTGATTTAAACAACATGAATATAAGGGAACTGGATGCAACCATTAGGAACCTAAATTTGGCAATCATGAGGCTTTCATAATTTCAAGCTGATGATGGACTCTGCAACAGCATATGGATGGTTCATGTTAGTATTCAAGAACACACATAACTAAAAATCCGCTCCTTATCTGAACATCTAGTACGACGAAGACTTGATATCATCAGAGAATTAAAGGACCAGGAAATAATGGAAGTGCTACAGGAATTAGTGAAATCTCAGTCTAATTTATTAGATATTAGGACCAGGGTTAAGAAACATAGGCTGAAGAAAAAAGTGTTAGTTAATGCCATGGAAGAAAATCTCAATCCAAGCCTTGAAGAAATCAAGGAAATACATATTATCTGTCACTTTGGTGTAAACAGAATCTATGAACTACTAAAATAGAAATATGGGTGTAAGTGTTATTGTTAATTTTTTAATTTTCGAAAATAAGAATTTTGGTTCTTTTTAAATTTCTAATCATAATCAGAATTAAAAAAAATATATTGAAAAATAAAATTAAAAAAAGACAAATAAAAAATGAAAATTTGTTTAAATACTAAATTGAACATCTTGAATTTTGAATAAATTTTGAAAGTATTGATTTCTTTTTTTTAATTAAAAATGGAAGTAAATTTATAACCTAACAATCGGGTTAGAACATTCAATTTGGATCAAGTTAAGAAAACCATAAATCAATGTGATGCGTGTTCATAGATCTGAGCAGCTCCAAGAAAAAAATTATTAGCTAACAAAGTGTGGTACCAGCTCTATAGCGACTTGACTTATTTCCACGATGTTGCATATTTGAAGATAGTTGACTCGCCAAAATTGTTTTGCATTTGGAAAAAGTTGCCTAAGGAATCAACTAAGGAAATTATTTGGCATAAAGATAATGTATTTTCAGAATTTGGGCTTTATAAACGTGTTGGGATATCGGTGTTTTATTACAAAATAGAAAATAGAAGAATAAGGTTATTTAATATTTCAAAGTTTATTTCAATAATCACACTTTACAAGCTTTACAATTATTTTAGAAATGGTAACTTAAACCTTATGTTGGGAATTTATAATTTGCGATAATGCTGAGAAGAGAATTCTCTTTCCCAGATTATTTTAAAGAAATATATAAAGGATATATTATTTAAGTATATAATTATATATTGACCGTACTTCAAATTTGGCGATTCTGATTCTCGATAATGAACTTTGACTTGACGTAATTTACACTTCACAGTTTTTCTCTCTCTAATTCACTTTTCGTTTCGCTCGCTTTTATATAACTGACTTAAAATAAATTAACTCTGCGGGCGGTTAATTTATTCGGCTCTCAAATTCTTTACTTTCGAAATGACCTTTTCTTTTTAAGGTCAATTAATTAATTTTCGATAGTGATCCTTTTCTTTTCTTTTAAATATAAATAAGTTTCTCTGTTTTTTCTCATCCTCCAATTCAAATTTTCTTTGACTTTTTATACCCTTTTCTTTAATATATAATTGTCTTTATTTATTTTTTTTAAATATAGTGTTTTCTTTTTATGATAAACATTGTACTATTTAATCTATTTTGTTTCTTCTTTTATTAAATTTTAATTCCATTATTTATATATAATTTATATTTTTTTAATATAATAAAAGTAAATATTTCTATTTAACTTTGGGTTAATTTAAACAAAGGTTTTATAAAATGTTTTTATTGAATAATAAAATTAAATACCATATACCATACTCAACATTCATGGGGGGTAATAAAATTTATGCCCCCATAAATGATAAAATAAATCAAAATATACATGTGAAAGAAATGAGCATATTACAAGATATAGACAGAATGGAATAAATAACATACAAAGATAATATAAGCAAGCACATAATAAATCAATTAATGTCTAATCGTCCTCTGTCAAATCAATTGATAGTTCGTCGAAAGGATCGATATAGCAAATCGGTTCTTGTTTGATGATAATCTGGGAATCGTTGATCATTCTTTCCGCAGGAGGCGTGAACCACGGTAGATCCGTGTTCCGCGGGGTTCGACAATATGGCTCATCAATATCCACCTTTTGGAGAGGAGGTGGGGTGGCATGAGGACCACCTTTCTGTTGACGATGCCAACGATTGTATCGCACGACGTCCTCATCACATCTGAAGTTATCGTTTCCCTTGATAATAGGTATCGATTGATCATTGATGTGCGGTGGAGTAGCGAGACGCTGTTGGGAGCAAATAACACTTTCAGAAGGCGGAATTAGGGTGAAAGAAGAAGACTGAATATGACATGGTGAAACAATTTTTGCGATCTTCTCTGGGTGATGCCCTAGAACACCGTGAGACCAACGTTTTGTTTTAATTGTAGTAGTCTCTTCATATGGGGTCTCAATAACTTTCGGAGTTAGCCTCTCAAAAACGGCTACTCATGATCCTGATAAAACTTTAAGCTGGTCAGGGGGAGGCGGCGGAGGCATTTCCTCCTCTAATGTAGGTACATACAGTGGATGTATGCTCGAATCAAAGGGCGGTAACTCGTATTCGAAATCGCCCAAGGGTGTGAAAAGATCTAAATTGTCCTCCTGCGTTTCAAGGTCTTCCCTAGCCGAATGAAAGGAAGTTATATAGGATGCGTCAGAGAGGGCTTTTGCCATCCTCCAATAATTGGTATCCAACCACTCTTCCGCTGTAGATGAGGGTGGACCATTTGTTTGCGGGGGGGGGGAGTTCTCAAACATCTGTGCAGCAGAAGTAGGAGACAACGTGTCTATCCACCTACTCTCAACCTTCCTGTAAATTCTTAGTAAGGCCTGCGTATCTTCCCATGATGTATGTAAGCGTGCCTGGATTCGTTCATTTAGGACATCCCACGCTAAGTACTTGAGTCGGTAAAAATTACCGTTGTTACACTTCTTTAAACCCATGTGCTCAAAAACCTTCGCGGTTGCGGTGTCGCGAATACCTAGTAGCGTGTGCGTTGGGATAGCTAACCCCCTGATTTCCATTTGGAGGTCATGGCCGACAAGAATATTCCCATATAAGTTCTTATGCAGTTCTGCAATGACTTCATATTCATCTGCACGGCCTATGAGGTCCTTATCCTTTAATCCATGACACCCCGTGCACCAGTCTGAAATCCTGGTGCGCGCCCTTACACGGGTGTTCATTAACACTCTACCATTATAATTTAAAAGCGTGATTGCCGCCACGTGAAATTTATTATTCTCATCCTTGACGAATTCGGCGTCCAAAAATCTTAACCGGGATTGAATTTCTTTTAAAGGCAAGTCTTTCCTTATAAAAGATGCTCTCTGAGCTACCATTTTTTCGCTAACCTTGAAATCAGAATTAATCTGAAGGTGTGAAAGTCGGCAAAACGGGTTGGGAACGTCGTCCTGCAACAAAAATTCGATGGCGAAAACAGCGATTGTGCTGGGCGATGATACGTAAATATCGTTTATCTGTTCTGCTACCTCATCATCCCAATTGTCCGCAATATCGATCGCAATGGAATGCTTTTTTGGGACATTGATGGAAACTTTTGTATCGCTTATGATAAGAGGTGCCGATACCGCGTGGATGCATAAAGTTACAAGCTTGTAATGGGGGCTATTAAAACTAGTGGGAATACTATGACGGTACACACCCATTACGTCCGAAACCCTCCAACGTCGAATAACAGTGGTTTTTACTACTACCATCTTTTTATTCAGATCGTTGTATATATGAGGCGGTTTTGATAATAGTTCGCGGCTGGATATTCTATCACATATAATTCCTCTAAAATTTTGACCAAGCCGGACTGAACGTCGCGGTAAAATGTATTTCCGTAGTGCATGGGACGGATTGACAACCCAAACAATTTCGTAGTATTGTCCGAAATCGGTTCATTTGGTGTCCAACTGGACGGAAGGGGTATCTCTATTGGGCAAATGGACTGCTTTTGAAAGACTTGGATGAGCCTATTGTAGTGCCCTACTTATGTCGTGAGTATTTTTATGCACGAACGTATTTTTTTATTTGTCTTTGTGGCATGCGATTTTTGTTATTTTTTATGTTTTTTTTTATTTTTGTGAGAAATTTCATTCCTCAGTGGTATGCCGGTTTGTAAATTCGGGTTCATCCGACCACAAAATTTCTAATTCAGGTGTAGAGGTAAAAAAATCCTATTCCTGATATGAAAGAAGTTGCTAAATATTTTACCGTTCTACTCATGTGGACAATTTTTATATTTGCTCTCTGGTTTATTTTAAGTGTTATTAACATCCGTATCAAGGTTAATGCTCGCTATAGGGTTGAAGAGAGAAAAATGTTATTTTTAACATTTTCTCCCTCGAAAGCTAGTCCTGCAAATATTAAATGTTGCATTTTATTTATTTGATTATTGTTGTAATATAATAATATTTCATCATTTTCCTTTAACGGATTTGGCCATATTCTTTTAATTTTATTAATTATTTTATTCACTTTAACACAAGGGTGTACCTTATGTATTTTCAAAATTTCCGTCATTTGAGGATTTTTATCATTTGTTACTATGGATAGTTCTAGAGGTTTCTGAAAATTCTTATTTGCAATAATGTATTTCCCATATTTTTCTTATCGTTTGAGGTTTGAAATCATCTCACTGACGAAAGTTCAAAATTTTGCAATAAAAATTTGAATATGTTTAATAATATAAAACAATTACTGAAATCAAAAACTATATTAGTCTATTAAAACTATGGTCATCTCGCCGAAATAATTTATTATTTTTTTTAATTTAAAAGGTAAAATATTTTAATGTTAATATGCTTATTAAATAATCTAAAATTAAAAACGATAAGAAAACCATTAAATATTTATTTATAAATAAAAATATTTTTACAGTCATAACAATTTATATATTTTAATAGAAGTTATAAAACAATTTTAAATAAATTTTTAGTTTTAATGTGAAAAGTATTTAATAAATTTGCAAGATTATAAAAATTGAATCGAAAAGAATTTAATAGATTAATTTGTGGCGGGATAATTAAATTAACAGAAAAATTTGTTTAAATATGTGAATTGTTGTTATATTAATAAATTTTGGTGTTAAAAAATGAATTATGATATTGATGTTGCAACCACTTCACACAAGTCTATTTAATCACACAGAAAAACTAAAATTTGCTATTACATTTTTACCTTAGGTCGGGTACTTATTGAATAGTTTATGTAATAAAAAATATTATTATTTAAAAACTTAAGAATTTGTATAATGATTTGAAAAGGAATATTATTATATTATTACGGATATGTTTTACTCGTTACCGTTATTATTTCACAAAAATGTTTATGAATTTACATTCATACATTCTCTAATAAAAACAAAGTGCGAAAACAATTATTGTAACCGTGTAACTTTTATTTCAAGTAAAGATCAGTCAGAATCATGGTTCATACAAAAACCGATTTCAAAATGCCAGTTTAAAGTTTTTATTTAATAAATATAAAAGTAAAACTTGTAACATTAATTTTTTTATATGTAAAAGTTCCAAAATTCAACAAAATTAGATATTGATTGAAGTCTACAAAAATCGTAACAAAGTACAGGGTGGCCCAATGGGTACGCAGCCTCTAATTTTTGCATATTTTAAATCTACTCGTCAAAACGAGTATTTTGATATATAACATGTGAGGTGTAAAAATTCCAGAACTTGACCTTTTTGCGCAATAAAGGTCAAATTTTGAAACTCAGAATTTTGTTATAAAAATGGATT
>MQRK01245567.1:0-12556 GCA_001938485.1 Girardia tigrina
ATATATATATAATAGGGATAAAAACAAGACGACGCGTTTCGAGATAATAAAAATCCCATCATCAGGTCACAAATTACACTACGCAAGTACACTATATGGTAGCTTGCCGAAAATAAATTGGGATTTTTATTATCTCGAAACGCGTCGTCTTGTTTTTATCCCTATTATATAGATTTTACTTTGCAATGTATATATATATATATATATATACAGGTAATTTATTGGTAAACGCAGTTTTGGAAAATTTTGGAATGCCTACGTACAATCTACCATTTTCTTGTTTTTGCATTTGTATTCTATGTAACAAAGACATTTGCTGAAAGCCTCTCTTGCTTCTTGAGCACTGATGATAGGCTCGTCAATCGAATCTGCATCATCACTGATAGAATTGCATTATTGACTTTTAAATAGCAATTTTAAGAGATCCTTGATCGTTAGATTGCTGGTTATCGTAACTTCCGCATCTAACTACACATAATCACTTAAAGTAATATTATTCTGCATACCACCAAGATCTCGAAGTCTCTTCTAATTATCATCTATCGTCATGGCATTACTTTCATCTCTATCTTCAAAAATTTCGATTTTATTCCCAGGGATGAAGCCTGCCTTTCGAAAGCAGATTTTCTTAGGGTACTCTGTTTAACATCATCTAAGGCTCGGTTTAAGACATGTAAGGCACCAAGAAAATTAAAAGAAAAACTTTTTTATCTTCAATGACTGAGAATCTACACCGAAGAATCTTCTATTTTATCATTATTGAAAAAGAAATTTGATCGATTCTTTTATTTAAAAATTTCAGCGGTGTTTCCGATTTTAACTATTTCAGTTAAACAAAAAAATAAGATAAAAAATGTCGCAATTTCATTATTTAAAAAATTATTTTATTTTAACCTTAATGTGCTTCAAATTCGGACAACCTTCCAAATTTCCGCAAAATTTCACTTTTGAACAAGTTTCGAATACCATTTGCGCAGTCATGTTTCTTCTGAATAGTTCTGCAAACCAGATACATGCCATGCCTGAATAAATTGATCTGGCCTTAAATACTCACCAGTAAAAATAATTTAAAATATCTCGAGTTCCGAAGCCTAACAAACTCCTTTACCGGTTGTGCAAAAGCGAAAAAGAGATAATCTTGATTTTCCAACCAAAAATCAAGTTTCAATTTTTGATCCAACCATTCCTGCTGTTTCAGAATGAATTAAAAAAAATGTTTATAAAAAAATATTAATCCAATATCTATAATTATATATATATATATATAATGTAGAGTTAGAGTTAGAAAATTTATTGCCAAAAATTCGTTTTGTTTAAACGAATTAGTTATTGTGAGTTTTGAGATCTTAATAAAGTTTGATAGCGATATCGATTTTATTTAATTATTATAGAAAAATATTAAAACATTTAATTTGAAAAGAAAATTAAATTGTGCTTTTCTGAACGGTGACAAAAATGAATCTCCGACCGATGGTTTTGATAATCATTTTTGAAAATGATTATCGAAAGACGAAACGCGATTCAAAGGAAGTGAGAGGACAGGATAATGCCTTTACGTTGTAAAGCAGGAACGAATTTTGACTTTAGCATGTCGATGTAAGACGCAGATGTAACAGATCCATGTATTTAGAACGGTCTAATCAAATGTGAAGCTGAAATGGTAGCCCAAACCATTACAGATGGTGGGTGCTGCTGCACTTGTTCCCAAAAATAAGGGTTATTCTTGGACCAAAACGACATCATAACTTGACCTCGACCTTCAGCGTACACGGCACATTCATCTGTGAAGAAAAGCTTGCTGCGTCTTGTGTTGTTGTCATATTTCGCCAAGATCTGCTGGCAACACTGCACACGAATGAAATGGTCTTCCTCAATGAGATACTGCACCTTCGTTGGCCTCCAGCACTTGTAAACCAGATCTTCTTTTATTATGCGGTGAAGTGTCTTTGTAGGGATATCCAGTTCTTCAGCTCGCTGCCGTATAGACAAATATGGTTTCGTTTGTAGTGACTGTTCCAAATTGTCTTGTTCATCACCTCGTTCCCTGGGATGCCCACGTCGAAGTAAATCCAGAATGGAACCTGTCTGAAATAACTTTTCTTCCCATGTCTGAATAACTCTGATATCTAGAGGCTCGCCTTTAAATTTTCTTCCTTAATTTCCTCTTCATATTCTTCACTCCAGTCACAGTACTGCCATATTTGTGGTACCAGAATGCAGTCATTAAACGGATTTCCAAAGAGTAAGGACTGCTATCAGCCATTTTGCAAAAGAAAATTTGACTTAATGATATAATGAAATCATGACGAAATAATGGATATAAACAAAAGTTTAGGGTTTACACTAAATTACTAAATTACAATTTATTATTAATCTATTAATTTACAAGTACATAATTAATTATTCAAATTATCTAACAACATAGATTCCCATATTTTAGTCACATTGAACTCGTAGGGACTTATGACACCCTGTATATATTTTCTTCGTAAAAAAATCAAACAAAACAAAAAAATTATGAAGAGTGGGTTAAACGAATCTTCTTCTCTTGATGGATATTGAATATAACTTCCTCAAGCCACCAGATCGTTGACAGTTTTCTATAGGCACTAGAAGAACCTGCCGGTATCTGTCATCCGATCGGCAGCATTCAACCCTTTGCAAAGAATCTTAACACCCTCACCGTCAAGATTCTCGGCAGGTACTATAAGCACTTGCCGTTATCCTCCATCCCTTCTGAAAGAAAAGAAATGGACAAAACAAAAACTAAAAGTAACCTAAATTCAAAATGATAGGTAGAATATTTATTCAATAATACAATTGCGAACATAAAATTACAATCTGTGTACATTTTTAACGAATTTGTATCATTTTTACCCTAAAAAATTCACAATCCAGTAATCAGACAGTTTTCATGGATGACGAACACGAATCTAAGAGATATTCCCCGAAGAGGCCAAATCCGAATCGGACCTGTATAAGCGATGGTTGTAAATGTACGTATTTATTTGTACGTATAAAAAATGTACGTATGTGCTTGTTATTTTTTTATCTCTCTTTCATCTTGTACAATTCTTGAATAATTTCATGTATGTGTATTGTTTTAAGTAGATCTGAACTAAATTTTGCTTGAATGCATCACAGTTTTTTATTCACTTGTACCACTTTTATTTATTTTTTTATTTTTGATATGTGATGTTTTTTTAATTCTGGAAAGATTATAAGATTCCTTTTTGTGAAAGAAAGACGATGTTCGATAGAGGAATTGGTTAGAGAAAGTCCATGAAGTTTTAATATTTAAGAATTAATGTTTTTATTATTATTTATTTAATTTTCTTTTTTATTATTTAATTTAAATAGCAATAGCAGATTTAATTGTTATTAATTTTTGGACAGAATGATGATAATTAAATTCGTAATTGCTATGAGCAATTTTGAATTTAATTTATGATCAAGTTATTGATCACAAATTCATCAAAGAATATTTTTATGCTGTGGGCAGATTGCCATAATTCGCTGTTAGACTGATTTTATTTATTTTTGCCGAATTAAGACGAAATATTACAATTTTTTTCTAGAACGATACCTAGACTGTTTTCAAATCAAATTGTTCATTGAATCGACTACAGTTTTATCAAATAAATATCTGATTGTCGGAGCCGTCGATAATTATTAAACATTTGTATCCCCAGATTCCTGAATCCAGAAATTTATATCATACAGATTATTGTCGATAGTTATTAAACGTTTGTAAATTATTATTATACAAATTAAACAATAAGTGAGTTTGTTGAATATGATTCGTCATTTTATTAAATTTTTAAAATTTTTTTAATTAATTTTTTTATTAAATTAATTAATTTTTTATTAATTCACTCTTAACTAGGTTCATCAAATTAGGCATTTTTTGGTTAGTTTAGTTCACTTCTAATAATAGTTAAAATAGTAAGTTTGTTTTCTTGAAAAATAAGGAACAAATCTGTTATTTTACAGGATTGATATCATTAAATCATGTCATCTGATCAAATTCTCACGGAAAAAATATTCCAGTTATCGGGATCAAGGTTCAAAATCATATAAAAGTTTCTTTTTTAATTAATAAAAATTATAATTGTATAATTATTAATCATATATTTTTCTTTTTCAGATCTTGAAGAAATCTCCGATCACTCCAGCGTCCGCATCATAAATGGGCCTTGGTGATAACAAGAGATGGAGGGAGTCCAAGAACTTCAACATTAAATTGAAATTCTTTATTTTTTGATAATCTGTTTTTTCTATAACTTTATTAAATGTGGTTTAATTTTTAAAATAATATTTATTATTTTGACTTTAAATCAAGGAAATTTTTTTGTAAATTAAAATAACCATTTACTCAGTGGATAATTTCTTGCTATAACGTTAAATAATCAAACAAAATTTATTAATTTTTAAAGTGAATATGTAATCAAAAAAATATCCATTTAAATTAAGTTCGATAAGAATAAAAAACATGAAAGGTTTACATAATTCAATTAAAACAACTTCAAATATTTTATATGCACATTAATTATTCACTGATTACATTTTCAGTAGGAATAGGTTCATCAAACTTTTCCTTCGCCACATGAGCCATGGCTCTTGATTTTTTATTATCGGCAAAGTAAATCCCGTGAATTCTCAAATTTATCGCACTGAACAAAAATTCTATAACGTATGAAAACATTTGAGCCCCACAGAAAACCTGGAAGAACAAAATGTAACAGTACTACTAGTATCACATTTACAGTCTTTTGTAAAATTATATATTATACCATATGCTAAAATATTACAGATTTTTGTGAAAATTTAATATTTTCATTAAATAACAGAAAACTTTACGATTGGACCAAGTTTAGTGTCAGACCCCGTATATGGGTCACCCTCAGTTTTGGGGGCAAAAATTAAAAAAGTTTATTTTTATATTCCATGTCCTGATTTTAAAGAATCCACTTTTGGGCATTTATTTTAAAAATTTTTAAAAGTTTAAGTGTTTTTTGAATAGTTGTTTAAATTACTGAATATTTAACAAAAAAACACAACTTCCTTTATTCAATCTCTTGATCATAATAACTTTCAAAAATGTATAGACCGATTTCAGTGGCTTGGGAAATTTTAAAGATTGAAACTATTAAAAATCGATGGAATAAAATTAATAAATATCGTAAATCAGACATTGCTGACTATTAACAACATAAATATGAGTTTTGAAACACTTATTAACATCACAATCACCTTCACTATTTGAAATTTTTCTTGATTAATATTGTAATTAATTGGATAATCTTATTTTACAAGTTATCGCGGCAATGACAGCAATCAGTAATTTGACAACTGTGTCAACAAGGCGGCCGTGAATCGCCTCAAAAATTCGCAATCGCGATTAATTTATTCATGTTCAGCTATTATTCCGAATTTATTGATTCGTCAAGCGCTAATCGACGGGGAAAATATGGAGGTGATGATCAACACTTGGAGTAGTGCCACGCTTAATGGAAGAGGTTGCATAAAGTCAAGAATCGAAGGAGTTTGAAACTTGAACCTGGTAGCGGTCGACGGTAGTCAGGTAAATATCCTGGGTAAAATGCAACTACATGAGATACTATTTGACGGTACGAACTTGGTGCCTGTTGGAGCAATTATGGTTGAAAGGATGCCTGCAGATGTCGATATCATAGCAGGAAACGATGTTATTCTCAAACGTGGACTGACAATACGGGTAGACGGTGATGATGTTTGTATATAATTTGGGAGTAATGGAGTGAAATCGGAAGTTATTACTGCAGCAACTGGAGTGAAAAGTGGAAGACACTTGCAGATAAAAAGTGGATGATTTTAAAGCTTAATTTGACGGAAGGTATTGGAGCACACGTTGGAGATTTGTCGACGATCATTCGATTGAGAGAACCTCATGTGTAAATTATGATATTCCCAATGAAGATAAAGAGCCATTTCAAGATGAAGGGAATGAGTGGATAAGTGAAAGTGTTCTGATAAAGTGGGATGAAAAGCGAGACGGGAAGATTCGTAACATAATACTTTTGATTGGAGTGCGGCAACCCATCGGTAAAACGACACAAATATGACCGGTATTAGACTACTGGTTAGTGAACGAACAAATTCATAGCTATCCGGGTAGCAGTTATACCAGTTGCCAGTCACGATTACGGGAGTGGAGAAATTTGGAACCCAACTGCGTTATAATATATTTAAAAAAGGCTTACCTAGAAGTTAGGGTGGCTCCAGATTCATGGAAATATCAGGCGGTTATGTGGAATGGCAAAGTGTATGTGATGACCAGGTTAGGGTTTGGTCTATCCATTGCGTCAAAAGTCATGCCAAGAATAGTTGAAACGATTATCAATGAAGAGCAGAAGATAACTGCTTCTGGGTATATTGATGACGTGTGTTCATTGCTGAAAGTTCTTGTAATGCAGAGGATGTTGTAGGAATTTTTCACCGCTTTGGGTTAGAGTCTAAACCGATAGAACGGATTGGCTTAGACAAAGATGTCAGGGTGCTTGGACTGAATGTACAAGAACTTTGCAGTGGAGAAGAGACAAAGAGCTCGTAACTAGGGAGCTTGAGAAAGCAATGAAGAAAGAAGTACATGGAATTTTGGAGGAGTGGATAGGCCATGTACCAGTTAAAGGATGGTTAAGGGTTGCTTGTGCCTATATTCAGAGATTAACCGCAAAATATAAGATAGGCTGGGATGAATTAATGCCAAAAGACATCATCGAGAAAGTTAATGAAAGCTGTCAAAGGCTGTGGATGGTTAAGTGGGTGGTTAATTGCAATAATAAAGTTGTCATTTGGACAGATACAAGTAGTATAGCAATGGGCGTATAACTGTGCGTTAATGGTAATATCGTTGAAGACGCTGCTTGGTTAAGGAAAGAAGACGATAAAAGCCACAGTAATATGAGTGAACTGGATGTGGCCATAAGGGAAATAAACTTGGCAATAACCTGGGGCTTTCATAATTTCAAGCTGATGACGGATTCAGCAACAGTGTATTGATGGCTCATGGCAGTATTCAAGAATATACACAACCCAAGAACTCGCACGTTATCTGAACATTTGGTACGGCGAAGACTCGATATCATAAGAGAGTTGAAAGATCAAGAAAAACTGGAATTTGTGAAATCTCAATTGAATATGGCAGATTGTTTGACCAGGGTTCCAAAACAATGGCTAAACAGGAAAGTGGAAGTAAACGCCATTGAAGTATATCAGTATCCAAGTGTTGATGAGGTCAGGAAAATTCATGATATCTGTCACTTTGGAGTCAACAGGACGAGTGAACTGCTGAGGGAAAAATATGGGTCTAATGCAATAAAGTCAGATCAAGTTAAGGAAGTTATCAATCAGTGTGTTGAGTGTTCAAAGATCTGTCCAGCCCCACGAATTGAGTATAGACATGGGCAATTGTCAACTGACAAGGTATGGTACCAATTTTATAGCGATGTGACTTATTTCAACGGTGTCGCGTATCTGACCATAGTGGATTCAACAACAAGATTTTGTATTTGGAGAAAGTTGCGCAGTCAATCCGCCGAGGAAATAGGTTGGCATATAGATAGCGTATGCTCTGAATTTGGACCGCCGAAACGTTTCTTTTCCGACAATGCGGCTCTCTACCGAAGTGCCCCACTGAGACGGTTGCTAGATAAATGGAGAATCCAGCAAGGGTTCACCGCAGCCTATCGGCATCAAGGAAATGGGATGTACGAGAAAAATCACCGCACGATTAAGACAGTGGTGGCGAGATCTGCAAAGTTGATCAGCGAATGTGTGTTTTGGTACAACAGTACGATGGGTCACCTGGATGCTGGGTCCTATGAATTGATGTTCCATGCCAAGTCTCGACTGCCATGATTCAAGATGAGCGTCAGGTTGAATGCAAATTCATCTCGGAATGCATCTCGAATGATGAGTATGACGCTACGGAGAAAAACTCGTTCAGCATTGGTGAGAATGTTTATTTGAGAGACGTCGGGAAATGCAATGAACCATGGGCGGGGCCGCATGTAATAACATCATTAAAGTCTGCAGTTAGGATTGAGCTGGACAACGATGAAATTACGAGACATATATCCAAAATCAGGAGAGCAGTGGACAATCGACAACTGATGTTAGTGAATTCCGATGATCGCATTTCAGATATTGAAGACTAAATGAGTGGACCGACAACATATTCTGCTGAACGACCGGTGCGGGTACGGAAATCCCCTCAGTATCTGGACGATTATGTGATTTGATCTGGAGATCATGGGGAGTGTAATTTATTGGATCATATTATTTTACAAATATATTTTTGAATTCCTACTTATTTTTTCAATAAAAGAAAACATTTATTAAAAATTATTAATTATAAAGATTGTAATTGGTTAAAATTAAATCTAAGTTTTAAAAAAGTACACATTAAATTAATAGGATCAATTAAATGAAGTGATCCCAAAGGTGCATAAATAAATAAAATTATACGCCGAATTTCTCTAGTAAATAAAATTAACCTGCAAATTACACTAGTAAATAAAATTATTCCAGGATCATTTTATTTACTTGATCTCTATATATTTTCAAAACTGTACCAGTTATAAGCCTGTGAAATTACGTTTGATTAACACACTCGGTCAGTGAAAGGCAATGACAAACATACAAAATATTTTTCGTTTTGGATTTTCCATTCTTTTTTGCATAATAAGGAAAATTTGAAAGGTAACCCAGTTCATACTTATGACTCTCAAGACACGGTAAAATACATGATTTTGTTTGACCTGATAATGGAATCGTTATCGTAAAACGCATCGTCATATTTTTATCCCTTGTGTGTTGAGGTTTACGTTTCGATTTTTAAATGTATATATATATATATATATATACATATTATTTAACAAAATATTTTTACAAAAGACTGTAAAAAAATAAGTCTACCAACAGCGCAGGCGGTAAAACCAGAATCTCTGTTACTTATATAATTCTTGTAAATCGTTGAATCTTTTAAAACAAGTTGGTTTCTGTCAACATAAATTGCAATTAAAAGAGAAATGAAAAATAGACCAATTGAAATGCAAATTGAAATGAATTCCTGAATATATAATTGAGAATCATTATTATACGAGAACTGAAAACAGAAAATACTGTCATATTACCCCTATCCCAACACGAAAATATGTTTTCCAAATTTTTACTTTAATAATATTATTTGTGGAATAATTATGTAAATATTAATGTATTTTAATGTGTGTTGTTTTAATATTCATTATTGTAAATTGTTAATTCAAATATATTTTTCTTAGTTGGATATTCTCTTTCACAACAGTGGCGTCATGAGCAGGATCAAAGTCGATAGTGGAGATCACCAGTCAAAATTACTGGAAGTAATTTTGAATAGAATCCTGAAAAAGGACTCCGCCAAAACTCCGAAAAAATTCGAAGAAGGGGACGATGCTGCCAAATTTTTGAAATGCATGGATGCATTTATGCATCTTAGGCAACTTGAAATATCGGAGGAAACACAAGCTGACTTCTTCATGGAATACTTGGAAGAAGATGTTCAGTGTTTTCTGAAGTCGCAGTGGGAGTTACACCCAAAACCAAAAGAGTTTCGAATGGCTCAAGGAAACATTTTTGAAGCTGTTCGGACGAAAGAAGTCGGATATTTCTTCGTGGATGAAACTTTTCGGAATTCGACAGAAGGATGGTCAGTCAACGAAGAAGTTTATGAAAGAAGTAAGAATTCGTTGTTTTAAAGAATTACCGAGTTGACCTCCAAAGAAAGAGAGCCAAAAACTCTCCAAGTTTTTATAAATGGTTTAATGAATGACAGAGCTCAAAAGGCACTCAAAGTGTTGCAGCCTAAAACTTTGGATGAAACATTCGAGATGATAAAAAAAGAATGTGTAACTCAGGAGATGTCGGCAACAGTAAATGTACTGGCCGAGAATGATGAAATTCAAATGCTCAGGGATGAAATTTCAGAACTGAACAAACATATTACCTCATTGCAGGAAACGATAAAAGGGCTGCTGCTAGAAAGACAATGGAAAGGCAATAATAGAACGGGAAATCCTATCAAAGAAACAAGTGGATGCTGGAATTGTGGGTGCAGCAGTCACATTTTGAGAGACTGTAAAAAGTCTCAATTCTGCAAAAAATGCAACAAAAAGGGGCATATATCTAAGTTTTGTCTAAACGGAAAACGTAAATCAGTCCATGTGGTCGAGTCTGCCAGTATATCCAGTAATGAAAGTGAAACAGACACGGTAACATGTACGGAAGAACCGAGCATTTGTCATATTTCAAATGCAAAGAAGTCGTATGCCAGTGTGGGATCCCAGGATTTGCTTGGGCGTCAATTTTAATTATTTAATTAATTGATTAATTGTAATGACTCAATTAATGGAAGAAATTAATTAATAGACGCCCACGCATTCCTTGTTTAATTAATTGCACTTATTAATTATCTTTTTTTCTGGGACACCTAAAGACTATGATTTGACAAGGGTCCCTATTAAATTTCTGTAAGGTTATACTTGCAGTAACATTTTGGACATGCAAAGTATTCTCCTTCCTGTGAATGTCTTGTTTTTGGTTTGATGAGTTTTGATTTTTGTATATAAATGCGCTCGATTTTTGTAATTGTTAGAAAAAATAAACGTATTACACATTTTTGGACTCCGTTTTTGGTAAAAATTTTTTGTTTTGTGGAGGACGGAGAGTTGAGGTTTTGATGGCCGCCGATCTGTCGACAGGTAACGGTAGGTGCTTTTAATGCCTGCCGCGACTATTGACGATCTGGCAGCTGAAGAGGAAGTAATACCCCCAAAGCATTTTATAATATCACCATGAAGAGCTCAACTCACCAGCCTCTGTCAACTTCTTTTTTTTTGTTTTTCTTTTGTGTTGATGGTTAAAAGAAATGTTCATCGTCATTGTCATTCTTCTCTTTTAGGAATACAAATTATGGTGAGCAAAAACGAGTCACAGATTCTAGCCTTGTTGAAAGAAAATCAACGGCTCCTTCAAGAAATCCAGATATTGAAGCAATTAAATGATCAAAAGGAGGTCCAATTATCTAGAATTAATGCGAAATTTGAGCACTACAGAAGACACTCAGTCCCAATGTCGGTACATCGACCCATGGTCGAAAAATATGTTCAAGCTCAACAAAGAATTAAAAAACTTCAAATGGACATTGATGAAGAGAGAATCCAACAAAATATTATGAGTTATCAACGTAAAATGGTCCAACGAGTTTCTCAACAGCACCCGGAGATAATTGTTGAGATTGCTAGGAACATAGAAACTAAGATAGTCGAGGACTCAGGAAAAAAACCTACAACCGCCAAATCAACAATTAATGCCTCAATAATAAGAGAAGATATGGCATCCTCTTCTCAGAGCATCCTCAGCCGAACACAGAAACGGTGAGAACAGAGGAAACGAAAGGCCCAACTGGACCAACAAGCACGAATTGAAGTGGAGGTTATCAAAACCCATACGCGTTTCGACACAGTGGTTGGAGAGCAAGAAATCCTGGACGAAGGTGATTTCGATTTTAATATGATTGACCGATCGCCACAGCCCAGCATGATAATAAAATCGCCGTACCCCTTTTAAAGATTGGTATTGAAGAAGTAATCAAGATGCAAAAATGGTTAGATTGGGAAACCAAGTACAAAACATGGAAGGAAGGTCGAGACCGCCTTTTGTACTGATCAAACACAACTGGTCAAAACGAAGAATTTGTGATTTCGTCCGACTCGGATGATTAATGACGATGAACAGATTCTTCCTTTTTTATTTTTCTTTTGTTTGATTAATAAATAACAACATTTAGAATTTGTTTGCGTTTTTTCTCTTGTGGTCTTTATATAAAAATATAAAAGATAAAAATAAGTAGTTTAACCTAAATAACAAATAAATAATCAATAATATTATTAATAAAAATTTTTTTTATAAAAACAACCACGTTTTTCAAGCATTACCAATGCACTAAAAAGAGGAAAATAATTTTTTTTCTAGAATTGTGCGAAATTTTATACCTAACCAAAAACGTGGGGCGGATTTCTGAATTACTGCTATTAGAGGTTCTTGGAAACTCGTCAGAATTATTAATATCAGACATTAAAACTTTTATTATACCACAAAAAAATGTTTAAATCTAATATTTAAACACATTTATTTTTTTTGAGAAACTATTTATTTCATAAATCTTAAACCGATATAGATAAAAATACATATAAATATTCATATTTGCTTTTTTTTATTACTTCTATAATTGCGACAACACTTTAAAATATTTAATCGTTTCATTTAATTTTATTACTTTTTTAAAATCGTTTCACATAAAAATTATACACTTTTTTTACTTTTTTATTATATTAAAACTCTCAAAAAATTTTATTAGCAATTTAATTGATCTTAATTTTAGTAATTTTATTTTTTTCGAATGTTACATATTTAATTATATAAAAATTTTAATTTGTACATATTTAATATAACTTTCTTTTTTTCGAATGTTACATAT
>MQRK01245576.1:0-12930 GCA_001938485.1 Girardia tigrina
GATTTAGCCGCCTCCGATGCGATATGGCGGGCTGTATCCATCGGGAGCCCTGCTAAAAAAGCTTGTTTAATAAAATGTTCTTGGGGATCTTCCCCTTGGCATATGAATGCTGCGAGCCTGCGAAGGGCCGCCACAAACTCGTCAATTGATTCGCCTTGTCGAAGCTTTCGTTTTCTGAATTCTTCATAAGCAGCTCTTGGGTCCGGTCCAAATGCCACTGATAATGCCGCCTTGATCTCCTCGTAGTTCTCTTGTTCTTGTAATGTCAGCCCTGCATATAGCTCGAACGCGCGGCCCTCCAAAAGAAGCGGGATCGCTCCTAATTTGTCGACTCCACAGATTGATGCTGATGCTTCAAATTTCCGACACCACGTGCCGAAATCTCCAATTCCATCAAATGTGCGGACTGCGTCCGTAAATTTGATACTGCCCATGCCGCGATAGCTTGTCGTCTAAATTAGAATAAAAATAACTAGACTGTAGAAGTATTTATTTAAATCAAACTCTGTTTCGGTAAACAACCGATTAAAACAAATGAATTAATTATTAATTACAATTTATAACACATTGTTTTATAGGTAAATCTCAGCATAACATGCTAATAGTAGTATAATCTGGTATTTGTAGTAAAAAAACTAATCTAAAAGAGAGAAAATGAGCTGTAAGTCATTCACTTATGGGAGTACTGATTTATATTTTATGTTTATTTAATACGTAAATCATCAAAAATCAACGTTTACAAATGTTTTTGAAATATAATATTTATGTAATTGATTATTTTAAAAACTAATAAAAAGTCTGTTGTATTTTTACTTCTGTAATTTTTTTTATTATTTTGCTTATAATTCCTATTCCCTTAAAAATTATCCTTTATTAATACGATATAAATAGATTTTTATTTTTTAATAGAGATTTTTTAATGCAACAAAACAGACTTATAATAGTTGTGATAATATGTATCATAGAAAAGTTATTATTTTTTACTTGAGTAAAACAATTAACATTAAAATACAATAATTTATATTTTATTTAAATGTGTATAAATTATATATAATTTTGCTTATTTGTAACAATTTATTAATGTATTTTTGTTTAATATATAAGACCGAGTAATAATCTTTTATACTATTTCTTCAGATATCTCTATTTATATTATTATTATTTTAATTATTATTGTGAATGAAAATACGGAATGTTGTAAGTTTGATGTTTGTATGCTGTTTAGATTTGTGACTCTCCTACTCAGATGGGATTGATATGTTATTTGATTGATTATTTGAATCTAATGAAATTAATTTAATGAGATTAATGTTTGAATATAAATTAATTAAAAGTTTTATAATTATATAATTTTAATAATATTTTTACTAAACGATTTAACTTATTGAATTTAATATAATTTAGAAACTAATATTTATTTTAAAAATTACTTACCCTGTTTTATGATTATAAGGTATCACTGCTTACTTAGGTGCAACCTTATTAATTTTTTTTGATCCTGAAATTTTATGTTTTTTCTTCTTAGGTGCCACTTTCTTCTAAGGTGCCATCTTATAATATGGCTTCAAGAAGACCACAATCAATTTTTATCCGAATGAACACGAAGACGTTGAAGATGTAGTTATTGAGGAAAGCGATGAAGAATCTAAAGAATTTAAAGATGAGGTAGATGAAGATCAAGGTATTCGTGAGCAGCTCATTGATATTTTGCTGGATGAAAATAATTTTGGTAGCGAAGATGAAGATTATGATGATTAAAAAATATAATTGAAAATGATGGAATTTTTTTTAATTTTTGTTTCGTTTTACTAAGGTGCCACTTTTAACTAAGGTTCCACTGTTTACTAAGGTGCTTTCGGGGTAAAATTTTGTCTTTTAAAATCTACTAAGGTGCAACCATATAATGCATTTTTATATCATAAAATTTACAGATATTAAAAGTTAATATTATTCTTATCTCATTAATTAATTTAAGGATTTGAATATAGCTACAAAACCATGTTAATAAGAACGATGCTTTCCGTAAATTGTACTACTAAAAATGAGTCTGTTTGTGTTATTAATAAATGCTTACACTTGAATTGTGATGTTGCTAATAATAATAATAATAATAATAATAATAATAATAATTATTATTATTATTATATTTGCCTGATCATATAATAATTAAGATTTGGTCATGGACTTCTTCAATATTATTTCCTTTCTTTTTAAAAATACAAAAAATGACGAAAATTATTTTTTCGAAAAATGATCTTTTTTTATTAAGGTTCTGTATATTTTTAATTTTAGATTTTAACTTGAAAATCAAAAATAAAATTTATATCCATGCTTTATGTCGGTAGAACTCTACAACGTAATTTTTTTGTTATCTTTTGTAGAAGGGAAAATTACTATTACATTTTTTAATAAATATATTTTGTTATTACAATTTTGTAGTAACAATTTAAATCTTTAGTAAAAAGAATATTTTATACAAAAAATTGTAATACTTTATTTTGCAATTAAATAGTAAAAAAATGATCTTTTTTATAAAGCATAGAAAAAAAACCAAAAAATTTCTTTTTAATACAGTTTAAACATTTGTCGATAATCCTGAAACGTATTTTGCACAATAATTTTTTTGATTCACTAATTTGATCAAATTTTCACACTATCTTTTATTGAAAAAATAGGTTTCAAAATTATTTATTTTAAAAATAGGTTTCTAATTCCATGGATATATATAGATGGGAATTCAAAGTAATTGACTATTCGAACATAATTAAAATAATAATTTGATAAGTTTATATTTTTTAAATCAAAAATTTAAATTAAAATTAATATTTATTAAGAAAAGAAAAACATTTAATTAAATTTAAATAAATTTAATAACATTTAAATTAAAATCATTTTAATAATTGGATAACATTATTTTATAATTTTGTGTTTTTATTTGGAAATGATTTAAATTATTATTTTTAACTAGTATTTTTAACAATTAAATATTTTAAAAAGATTTAGAAAAATTTTTCGAATAATCATGATTAAAAATAGAAATAACAAAACCAATTAGTATAATGTCAAACGATGAAAGATCTTCTGAGAGTTGTGGTTACTCTAAATGTGATTGTAATTAAAATTCAAATGAGAATTGTCTCAATGTTCTTAATCATATATATATATACAGTCCACCCTCGGTTTTGGGGCAAAAAATATCAAATTTTGCCCCATAAACCAAGAATTCCCCAAAAACCAAAAAAACAGCCAAAAACCAAAAAAACACCCAAAAAATTTAAAAAACATTTTATTAAAACATTAATTAAAACAATTTTTAATACTTTAAGAACTCAAGAACAACTCGGTTACATTGTTGGCTGTAATATTAAAATGTCGAGTTCGATGCAAGGCCATCGAATATATTTAAAATCTTCCAAGAAACCGAGGGAACTTGATGCACGAGTTAATGAATTCCTGGTCAAATTTCGCAGTGTGTTGGAAAGACTAAAGATGGCAAATCCTTGTAAAGTTATAAATCAAAGAGTAGATAACTACGAAGAAGATCTTATTGAAGATCCATTAAGAATAAACATTATCGAGTCACATTGGCAAGAATTGCTCCTTAGAATTATCAAAAGAAAAACGTGACAGAATCAATAATTTTTTAATGAGATTAGAGTGTAAATTTACTGACTGGCTGTTCAACAACAATGATGTGTCAAACGATTCGAATGAAAATTCAAATGATCCCGATGTCACCGAGAACCTCGACAATATCGCCCGTAAAATGGGAATCAATTAATCAAATAACAAAAAAGCCTCTGCTGAGATACAACACCCATATCCAATGGTTGTGTTATGGAAGTTGTTTTTTTGTCTTGTGTTTCCAAACTTAATGCTTTTTCTTTATAAATTACCACACACTTCCAACAACAATCCGATAATAAAATTCAGCCCCTTTGTCTTTAGTTACTTTGAGATTAACTTTTTGAATAAATTTCTTATCACCAAGTTAGAAATATTTTTGTAATAATATTCAATTAATAACGATTTGAACTTCTGTTAGTTGGCATAATGTTTAACGAAAGTACAAGTTAAAAAAAATGAACAGTTAATTAATAGAATATTAAAAGTTTATTCATTATTTTTTTAAAAAAGCTTGTAATATTTTAAATTTGGGGAAATTTTGATACTTATTTCAGACCAAGATTAAATATTATTTTTAGGTTAAAAAATATGCCCCAATAAACGAAACACAATTGTACTTTTGGAATAAAAACACAATATAAATAATATGTAATAGTTTGATTATCTTAAAACCTGCCCCAAAAACCAAAATTTCCCCAGAAATCAAGGTGCCCCACCATAAAGAATGCCTCAGAAACGAGGGTGGACTGTATATATATGCATATATAATTTTAGGATATATAAAGCAAGCTAATATAAAGCATGGAAAAATGATCAGCTTTAATTAAAGCTATCTCTAAATCCTTGTACTTTAAATATTTTATTAATTTTTATTTAAACTTTTTAATTTTAAAAAATAAAAAATGAATAAAAATTATAAAGTTAATTAACATTATTTAATTTAATTTAAAATTATTTCTCAATGAAAAGCTTAAAATTTGTAAAATAACATTTAAAAATAAAAGATATTGAGTAAAATAAATATTCAAACGTTTGTTAATCATTTGCCGGTAGAATATTTGCCGACAAATCATTTGATACCGCATTGAACGAAATACAAATAAATTATTAAAATAATTTTCCAAATATATTTAATTAAAACGATTTATAATTGTACAACTTTTATTTAAATTAGTGCCGAACGGATTTGGATAAATTTTGAATATGGACAAATTTATGTATGGTAACAAATGAGAGGAAAAAATTTATTATTTTCTTTTAATTATTAATCTTGGAAGTTAAATAATTGCATTTTTAAAATTTAAGATTCATTAATTAAATCTTAAAATATTTTATCATTGTTAAGAATTCTCATCGAATTTTGTAGTTACGTTATAATTTTTTAATTAAAATTTTAATTAATAGAAAACAATTCGTTCTGTTTCATTATTATTTAGAATATATAATACAAACATAAAATATACATTATCAACTACTTGTAATTTTTTTTAATATGTAAGGAATATTTTAAATTGTATGAATATGTGAATGTTTGGATGTTGATTTGAGTATGTTGAAGTTGGTATTTATTTAAATTTAAAGTAATTGACTAATCGAACATAATTAAAATAATAATTTGATAAGTTTATATTTTTTAAATTAATAACATAAATTAAAATTAATATTTATTAAGAAAATAAAAGCATTTAATTAAATTTAAATAAATTCAATAAGATTTAAATTAAAGTAAATAATATTAAAAATATTAAATAAATAATAATAATAATTATAATAAGAATACGTAACTAAACAAATAAGTCAAAATATAAATAAATAAAATTAATACACTTCAATTTTATATTTCTTTTTCAAAAGAAATAATGACAAATAGTATATTATTATTTTTAAATATAAAAAGGCTTAAAATAAGATCGTATTCGATTTTGCGGAGATTATAAAAAACTTTACCCCAAATATACATTTATTTGTAATATTTTTATTATTATAATATGAACAAATTATAATATGATCATTTCAATTAAGAAATAAATATTTAGATAGTGTTTATAGGAATATATTTGGACAAGTTCTGATTTCTTTACTTTAATGAGAATTTATATTGAGCATTTGCAAACCAGTAAAAGATTTTTCTGAGAATATTTTACTTCATTTTACTTTACAATCGGTGCCACCAACATTGAAAATGACATTTGTAAGACGGGTTTTGAATGTTTATATAATTCTATTAACATTTTAAATTTTTCATAAAGCTTTTTATTGCCAATATCGAGAATTTGCTGAAAGGAATTTACAGTATAGAGATGCAATACTTTGTATATTGTTTTTGTTAATTACTTTCAAAAACCTTTTCCGATTTTAGGTCATCGGCGTATTCTCAGAAAACTCCGGTAATTCTCCATAAGGATATACAGTCGGGTCTCCATATAACGTATCTTCTATATAACGTAAATCTCTATTAAACGTAGGCCTCCTCCCCACGGTGGCAGCACATGAACCTGGATAGAATTAATGCGGCTCTTACCCGTGATAATGACTCGTAGAGTCTATAAGTAGCTGAGTCGGTTCTATTATTGGGTGTCACCCCTCAACTGATCATCGGCCCCACCTTAAGACATTTCCACGATCCCGCTCAGATAGCATTGCCTTTTAAAGAGGTGGACTGCAGGTACTCTCCCTCGGTACTATGTTGGTCAGCATCCCAACAAGGCAAGCTTCGGACACTTTAGCTTAGAAAAGAGAGCTCTAGTTTCCCAGAGATACCACGTGGAGGTATGTCCGACTGGCTTAACACAGGTTACCAAGTAACAGGTCCCCTCTATTAAATGTAATTTGTTAAACACCCCTGCCAAAAAGAGCTAAAAAATAGAAAATGAATTCTATATATCATAATTATATCTAATGTAAAATTCCGTGTAACATAAAAAAATAAAACCGCGCATACAAAATATATTCTGTTTAACGTCAAATTTTAACATAAATGAATAGAGGCTCTTTGGTGTTACTTAATAAAAGGAACCATGTTATATTTATCATCAAAATTTTAAAATAAATATAATAAAAAATAAAACTTGGTTCCTTTAATTAAGTAAAGCGAAAATAGTGATTAAACTAACACCATGGACAATTTATAGTATCATTATTAGTTAGAGGTAGGAACTTATTTGGTTGTTTTGAATTGATAACAGAGCAAGTTCAGCACTTGCCTGGCCACAGCGAACTGGTGTTTTTGCGGAGACTCAGGGTTGAAAAGAATGATCAATAATGACCTCACGCAATAGAATTTCCGCCCCTCCATCATTCGTTCGCTGTTGTCGTCCCTCTCGATGCTCTTGGACACGTGCGGCCATTTGCCGATAATCGCCCTCCATAGCAGCACGATCAGTGAGTCTCGCATCCTCCGGATTAACGACTCTCTCGGCATTATCGTGCCGCACAAGTGACTGATGCGCAACTAGCGACTGGCGTTCCCGAACCAAGCGAACGACATCCCAACGGACCTCTGAAACTCATCCCAATCCATTCTTGTTGCGCACCGACCAACAGAAGTAAACTAGTTTAATCTGGTCACTGGCAGCCATTAGAATATTTGTAGGCTTAATATTTGTGTCAGGTAACAAATCCGCTCGTTAAGATTGTAACAAATAATTTCTAAAAATTAATCCCCTTAAAGGGTGTTGAACTCCACGACTCATTTCTACAAGATCTCTCAAAATATCTTTTCTTGATAAATTATTGCACTTCATATATACAACTCCGATGGCGATTAATAAATATAATCGTGGAACTATATTGCCGGCATACGGCACCAATTCGTACAAATCTATCACTTTTCTGTCTTTTTGAAATTTCTCCAATAAATAACTCTCCAAATGCCGGAATTCATCAGTGATAGCCATATATAGTTCATACTACGATTTCGGTGACAATTGATGCGCTATCAGTTCACCGAAGATATTTGTCGTGCGTTTCAAACCGCCCATCCAATTACTTTTATATAAAGATCGTTTCATTTGAAACGATTGAACATTCACTTCGGCCTACGCTTCATCTAATAATCGATCTTGTTCATCTTGAGGTGGCATAACTAATCATTTAGTTGACATTTTTTTATCTTCATACGTAAATTTTATTCTGTTTGGCTTCCGAATAAATTGCAATGAAAAAAAATCGTTCGTTTCGATGAAATTCTTTATTTTTCACAACAAAAAAATCAGTCTCAACGACAACTTTATCTTTCAAATTCTTTTCAACATCACGACAATAAAAATATATTCATAAAAATATCACAGTAACTTTGAATTTTGCCATTAATTCAAATTTTCAATTAATCCATTTAAACAAAAACATTAAAATCATTAACGTAGATCGCCAATAATTGGCCAATCACATAAAACAAAACATATTTAATGATCTAATCAGAAAAGGCCACATAAATTAAAAAAAATCATAATAAAACTACGTTGTAGTATTTTATTTTTTTTTAAATTTGATTTGACAATAATTGCCGTTTATTTTAACAATTATTTTTTAACAAGAATTTATTTAATTTCTTTTTTAATGAAAATATTTTATTTTAATAAGAAACACAAAGACCCAAGAAGTAATTGACAGTCAAAACATTAAATAACTTTAAGGCATATGATACAAAGTTTTAGTGTTCAACATTTATTATTTCGTTCTCGGTTGTTTGGTAGTAACTCTCCAGATTATTCTTATAATCTTTTTCAATGTCAGTTACGAACAACATCGCCAGTTCTTCATTAAGAGATTTGATCATTTCTTGTTCTTTATCATGATTTTTTTAAATTGCTCCAGACATGATCAAAATCATTCTTGTTGTTTTTAAATCAGCAATATAATCATCCTTTTCTTTACATAAATTTTGTAAATTAACAATCTTTGATTCTAATGTTTGGATATATTCATCCTTCTCTTGATTGAATGTCTCCACATGTTCAAGGATGTTATCAGAGTCCGTACTAAGATTCGCTTTATCAGTCTGGCTGAAAGATTATTCAAACATTGTTTGAGTATAAACACGCAATCTTTGAAGCAATAACTGAATGCCATTTAAGAAAACGAATTCGATTAATCAGACCTTATTATAGAAATGTCAATTAAGTGTTACTCTACTGGACCAAGCAGGTGAGAAGTATGAATGGTCCCATGTCTGGTTCGATTTTACAGGAAAGGCGATGGATGTGGTCAGTTAATTGAAGATTGTGGACATCAAAGCTAAGAAAGGAGGGCTGCACAAGTTAAAAAGCTGACATTCAATATTTTTTAAAACAGAACAAGCGATGTAATCTGTTGTAATCTATCAAAATGTATTATCTGTTACTGGCGGACCATTGTTTTTAAAACTGATATGAAGAAATATTCATCCGACAACATATCCTATGTGACATTTTCTGGGAAATATTATTAAATAAAACACTTTCCTTCAAATGTTAAAGATATACAAGTAGTTTAAAAAGCAAGCAAAGAATTACAATCATTGTCAGTAGTAATATGAGTGGTAGCGACAAAACACCAATACTTACTATTGGAAATTCTGCGAAGTTAAAATGTTTTAAGAATGTCACACTAACAGAAGAATACCATTCAAATTTTCATGTATGGATAACAAGAGCCTTGTTTGAAACATGGCTGCGCAAATATGATCCGAAATTCGGGTAAAAGAAAAGAAATATTTTGCTTTACGTGGACAACTGTCCTGCTCATTCAAAAATTACGCTACAATATAATGATTTAAAATTTTTTCTCTGGAATATTTCAGCTGCAACACAAACTATGGATCTGTATAAAAAATGATTCTTCGACGTATACCCTCAGCCTTTGAGGATAAAAGAGACTTTCAGTTTAACTTGCTTGATTGCTTGGATCTTTTGAATCGAGCTGAAAGTGATGTTAAACAAAGTACCGAAACAAACTGCTTTTGAAAGGCAGGTTTTTTTAATGGGAATACAGTCGCAAATTTTGAGGAGAGGGATCAAAGTGATGCTAAAAGTGTTAGCTGTTCTTGAAACATCTTCGAAATTATTATTAAAGGTGACTGCTGACATTTAAATTTTATTATAATACAAAAAAGGATTAACACTAAAATATATAAATATGCTTTAATTATTTTTTCCTCTTGTTTTTAAAGTTTATTTTGTCTTCATTAAGAATATTAAACTATTTTTTTACTTTTGATATTAATTTTACATTAGGTCATTTATATCATCAGTGGACGGATAAATACAAGAATGTTTATCATATTATGGACAGAATTGTTTGTGAATATAAAACATTTACTTCCTCTCATGGAGTCATATATCAAATTTCGGGGCCCCGAGACATCCCAACACAAATTGGTACAAATTATATTGATTTAATACCAACAAAAAGGTGGAGCAATTATTACAGTTTTATTTGCCGTTTAAATATGGAAATAACGAACTTGTTCTTTGAAAAATCAATTTTTATAACATTACACTGTAAGATTATTTATACATTGAAGCTTTAAAGTTTATCTATTTTGTTTAACTTCATGTATAATAAGAGAATCGTTGCACCCACTTAAAGACAGTCGTTTTTCCCATAGCGGCATCACCAAAGATTAAACACCCCAATATCTGCAGTGGGGGTGTCTTCCTTCCAGAGGAAATAGATTATTGCTCGTTGAGATTTTACTGCCTCTTCCATACTAACTACAAGAGAGAAAAATGACAAATTAATACATTCGTATGTCCCACACATGACGACGGGCAGCCAATGAGAGTTCACCTCAATTACAATTGGTTGGTTCCCCCTCATTTCATCGCTCACGGTCTATGCGTACGTGTTTTAATGTTTGTGTGTACACGCGTAAACCTACATAGAGTATTGAAACGGGCGTGCGTGCTATTGATAACTGCATGTACAGAGGATACTGACAGTCTGGCAGTGAAATTAACCTATACAACATGGTTTAGCATTGTTCTACATATTTATAAATGTGATAAAGCGTGTTAAGTAATCACAAGAACAATAAATCCGCTTAAGACGAATATCGGTAAAGACGAAAGTTTCTGCTGGCAAACACGATTTCGTCTTAAGAGGTTTCGACTGTAGTTTATCTTTGAAGCCAAGAAACTACTAAAATTTTATTTAAACGATATATTTAACAACATGCTCCAAAAAGTCCATTCTGCGAGGATTGGTATAAACAAAGTCACTTGATTTTACAAAAAAGATTTAATTTGTATTTTCTTTCCTTGTGACGATGTACCAATATGAGATTGTTAAAACCTTTGTGTAATTGAGCTCCGTAATACGACTTGAGTCTTTTCATGGCAGAATAAGAGAGTTCGGATGTCAAAGTTGTCACGGGTATTGTCATCCTCAGAGAGATTATGTTACAAATTTTAAAAACAAAGACGTTCGCATTAACGATGTAACCAACATCTCAGCAATCATCCTCAAACTTTTTACTTCGATCACGTGACGAAAAACTGGCTTTTTCTTTATTTCTATCAAAAAATATCGCAAAAGATTCAACCGTCTTTTGAAAGCCGGAGAACTGATATCAGAAGAGAGGCGGACAAACTCGTCTACGGGAATATATTCAGGTCCAATCCAGTTAGAGGTCGTCGCAAGTTCCTTTCCAATTTGAAATTTCGAAATTCTTCTGAACGACTCTTTGAATATAGTCCCTCTGGAATTCAAAATGCTCAATTCATTCCTGAACAGTGAAGTCTTTGCTCTAGATTTAAGATGAAACAGTTCCAGTATGCAAAAAGATCAAGTGACACAAATGTAGCCCAAAATATGTATCAAACTTTTCTGGCCACCACAAAAGACCACCTGCTTTTTGTCCTTTATCATCTATAATGTTATCATTAATTTCTTCCAGTGTCTACTTGAGTGATTCATAATCATCTAGAACAGATTGAATTGAGATCGTTTACATTCTTGAAAACTTGGTGCTGTTTTGGAAAATTGGAAATCAGCTGGTAAATTTCTTGGATTATACTAAGTTGTCTCGAACAATGATACAAGTTTTTGTAGCATCCTGAAAACAAAGATTCAAACAATGAGCAAAACATTAAACTGGTATCGCATTCATTTCTTCTTTTTTTTAGTTGTCCTGCCACATCTAGTAGGTGTGCCACGTTTGAGGATCCATCGTAGCTTTATCCGCGACAGGAAGATAATGGTAAGTAGCAGAGAATCAAAACATATTTGATAACTCTATTGATAATGTTTGAGTAGTGTATTTTCAATATCTACTATGCCAATAAGGTTTTCGTATTTTGTGAATATATCAACCCCAGGATACAAATAGAATGCTGCTCCATTGTGCTGATATTTCTTCGCCTCATAAACTAACAAAATACTAATAGGTTACGAAGAAGAGCCTCTCCCATCAATTTTGAAGATATCTGCTGAAATTTAATTACTATCTTTAATCCAAATATCTAGTTTGTCAATGTATTAACATCTCAGATTCAATATCTGATGCAAGTTGCCTTCTTCACTTTCATGTCCTCGAATTGCAGGGCCTTGACATGCAAGACAACGTAGACAGCTTAGCAGTTTGAAAAACATATCTCGTCGAAAGGCTTGAACTGTAATATACTTCTTATTTAACTACACTAAACAGACTTTCTTTTTCTTTGTTCTTGTTCTTTTGCAGCTTTTATATGTCCTGGATTCGTTTTTGGTGGGTTTAAAACGCTGGACTGCCTTTTTTCAGTTCTTAAAACTATAAATTATAAAAGTGGTTTCCAGATTTTTACTGAAAGTTATGAGGTTTCCTTCAGTGAACCTACGACAAATACAGCAAAATACTTTATTTTTGAAACACAAAACAATATCCTCGGGAATTCATCACACCAATAGGACTGAGACTTTCAAAATGAACCCTTGCAACAATCTCATTGGGTATCTTTCAATATATTCTCTGACGTATGTTAAAATATCACTTCTGAGGTGCAACACTCAGCGTGACACATTATCTTCATTATTGATCGGTGATTCCATTGTAACACTACACAGAATAAAATATAAAACTATTAGTTTGAAGTCTAAAAAGACCATTACAGAAAAAAAACTTACAATTCAGATGACTGTTGAACTTATAAGGATTAAGACTCAGTGCACAATATAGAAGCTGAAGCACTATTTGCACTTATGTATACAAAATGTTTAGTATAAATACGTGATATTAGGGTGAGTCATAAGTTGTGGGGCACTTTTTATTAAAAATTAAAATGTTCATAAAACAACGCACAATAAAGATTATGATTCGAAATAAAGTCCATTATGTTCAATACATTG
>MQRK01245576.1:40979-60381 GCA_001938485.1 Girardia tigrina
AAATTAACAGGAAAATTTGTTTTAGAAATGTGAATTGTTATATTAATAAATTTTTGTGGTGTTAAATCATGGCTCAAGAATATGATAATAATGAAAGTGGCATAAACGCTACTTACACCGATAAATCTCCCAAAGGATCAAACCAGACGGAGGTACCTCTAACAACGTCAATAGACACCACAATCCAATGACAAGATTCAATGCAAAGTTGGATAATGATGTAGTTTTTTTGGCGATGGTGTCAATAGTTAGGTTAATCTCAGGGGAACTAATATCAGAGAGAGGAATTTCTGGACCAATGTTTGTTGAGATATATAACATACTGTCATCATGGACGAAATGATGGAAAAACATGTCAATGTCAGTTCCTAAAGTTGGGTTAGTCAAGAGATCCGGTGGAGGAGCAGGAAGAGATGAGACAAGTTTAACAATATGCGATGGCAATGAAGTGTTGGTAGTTAGTCAATCGGATTTCGTTGGTTTCAGGGAGGCCAGAGCAAAGGTGACAACCTGACAAAGACAGAATTTAGCAAGAACACGGTTTCTGCGGACTCTATCATCACTAGTTGGAATCTTGCTGGCAAGATATGATACAATAACATTAAAAACTTGTTCTTTGTTCCGCGCATTAGCTTTTTAGGGTTTCTTCACTAACCGCTCAACAAATTTTTCCCTAAAGGTTTTATCCAGTAAATATTTAGAGACGGTGTCAAAATTAGTCGGATTGGTAGAAGAAATATCACGAAATTTAATCGAATCACTATCGGAATCCGAGTTCATCGACTCCTCCTTGGAAAGCACCCATTCTTGGGTTGGAGTATCAAAAAGACCGTTAGGGAGAGTTGGGATTGAGGAAGGCAGGGGAGTAGCGTAGAGTGGACAGGAGCAGCAATCGCATTTTGTTGAGATTTAGGGGAAAAGATATTCTTAATTTGATTTTTGGCTGTATTCCAAAGCGAAAACCCAAGAACAGGAGTAGCAGGGGCAGAGTTGGCAGGACTGTTGTCTTGGGGCGAGGAAGAGCAACTGTCAACCTCTAAGCTATGGAACCTAGATGGGGGGGAGTTATTAAATATTGAAGTGAACGTGGCTTTCGGTTTCATAGGAGAGACTGTAAGGTCAATAGAACACTCCAGGTTTGAACACTCCCAACAATTTTCAATATTAGGATCAACTAGAGGACATGAGAAGGAACCAATTATATATATATATATATATATATATATATATATATAATAAAAAATAATTTTTCAAAATTAAATTGAAAGATAAAACTACAATAAAGACATTCCTTTTTTAAAATCTATTTCTCTCTCTGTCTATATATATATATATATATATATATATATAATTGGTTCCTTCTCATGTCCTCTAGCTGATCCTAATATTGAAAATAGTTGGGAGTGTTCAAACCTGGAGTGTTCTATTGACCTTACAGTCTCTCCTATGAAACCGAAAGCCACGTTCACTCCAGTATTTAATAACTCCCCCCCCATCTAGGTTCCATAGCTTAGAGGTTGACAGTTGCTCTTCCTCACCCCAAGACAATAGTCCTGCCAACTTTGCCCCTGCTACTCCTGTATATATATATATAGACAGAAAGAGAAATAGATTTTAAAAAAGGAATGTCTTTATTGAAGTTTTATCTTTCAATTTAATTTTGAAAAATTATTTTTTATTATTGTACTTTTTAATTTCAGGATTATTTATATATTTATATTAAATTAACAAAATGATTTCATACGGTCCAAAGGATAAAATAAATTAACAAAAATAGATAAAACAAATGCATTTATTTAATATTTATAGATTTCAGTTATTTGTTTATCCCGGAAAACGTTTTATTTGACGACATCGGAATGATTTTTGGTTGTTTACCCGACTTATTTACTCATCGACTTCAGAATATGCCGCTGCTCTTTTGAGCAAAAAGAAGAACAGAATAGAAAAAAATAAATGATATTGTTGTCAAAATAACGTTAGAAATTTTAAATATTTTCAAGAAACAATGCCGTTTGTGAAGTAAATAAATTTATTATTATTTATTATTTTATTTTTAAGTTTGTGAAATAACAAAAGTAATATGTGAATAATTCATAAGTAAGAGTATCGGAATGACATGGAGTGATAAATGCACGGACCCATCATAATTATTGATATAGTTAAAAAATCCATTGGTATTCCCTCTTTGTTTTGTATTTTAACTTTTATCTTTTCGATAAAAAATAAATTTGATAAATAAGTTTTATTTATTTATCAAATACAGGAAATATTTCAAAAAATATTTGATTTTAGTAAAGAAAAAAAATTTGATTGAAATTGGTAGTGGTGAAACATAAATAGATATATCGATAAACATATATTTATATAAAATAACCATATATTTATTTATGTCCCTTCACTTTCCCTTTTCCTTTCCCATGGAAGGACCATCGTTTATCGGTTGCTCCCGCAGTCGAATAAGAAAAAAGTCAGTTAAAGAAATAAGAATTTTCAAATTTTTTACCATTTCCGTTCCCGGGAAATCCCGAGAATTGCAGGAATAGGAATAAAAATTATAAAATTTTGTACTCCTGGGAATTTGAATGAAGGTGTAAAATATAAAATTTTGAGATTAATTTTTGGATAGTTAGTGTAAGGATGTGTGAATTATTATTATTATGGTTAATTATTATTGAAATTATTAATATAAACATATTATTATCATTATTAGAAGTATGTGGAAAGTATGCGTGATTATGAAGTATGAAATTGAGTAACAGGATTGAGAGTTTGATGATATAATGTATGCATGTAATAGTGTGCGATGTCAATCATGTGGTGCTAATCCTGCAGATCTCCCTAATCCAGTTATGCAACCGGATAGAGCTGTGCTTGTATATAAGATAGAATGATTAGTTTATTATTGTATTATTAATATATCTTAGCAAATAATCTTGTCTTTTAACAGTTAGTAAAAAATAAAAAATATAATACATTGTTAAACTAAAAAAATAGTTAAAATATATTTCATTTTTTTGCATGCATTATGTAAATAACTTTCATTTTTATGCTTCATTTTAAATGCTTTAAGTCTATCCATATTCTTCTGATTTGTATCAAATTTTGTTGTTTTGTTGTTGTCCAACACTTTTATGGATAAATATTATAAATATTTATATTCTTTAATATTTAATAATTAATTATTCCTTACATTCTTACAGAATTCCAATGTTTAGTCGAAGTCGGTTTAAGCTCGTAAACAATTTTAAGATACTTCAGAAACATTTACAGATAATTAAACCTTTACTTGTTTAACAGATTTACAAATATTTTCAAAATTTTATCGTAAAAAGTTCATAATTTGATTAAATAATAATCAGAAATTTCCAATTATAACACATTTAAAATTTATATTTTTTTAGTAATTATTTTTATTGTTATGTCCCAAAATATATCAAAAAGTTGAAATTTTGGCTTCATAATTTGAAAATATATATTGAAAATATAATCATTTAATAATTTTATTGACAGTTGTTTGCATCAGTGACTTCTTTTTTGTCTCATTTTACCAAATAAATAAGTGATAATTTATAACAAATATCTTTTTTGAAACATATATTTAAATTAGTTTTTAAATAAAAATGAAAATTAAATTATTACATTTTTAAACCATTTTAAATAATGTTGTCAAGAAATAATTTTAAATTATGTTTTTAAATATTTTTTCAATGTCTTAAATACTTATTTTTATGTGGTTAGTGTATTGTATGCATTATTGTACTACGAATATCTGAGAAGTACAAAGAGAAGAAACAGCAAGACGTACTGGACGTTTGAACTTGATATGCCAGTGTCTATCGGTGTAACTGATGAGGACTGTCCAAGAGTAATCCCTAGTGTAGTGCTGAATTTTCGGTTGGATAATATAACGGATAAGGGAATGTTTCATTGCCCATTTCCCCGTTGTACTAAATGCGTTTATACAGCCAAAAATCTCCAGAATCACGGAATGAAAGGACATGACTGGTCATTTCTCAGAGAAAGACCAAAGCATGCTAGTACATTGAAATGTTCGCACTCTTGCATCTGAAGCTGTGTGAGAAGATTGGAAAACTTTGTATTTGTCAAATGGTTTCTACGCGATACAGAGTCTATAATTCACGAACCTGTGCACCAATGTTGAATATTATTTGTAATACACAGTTATCCGTAACAGTCGAGGGAGGCTTATTATTGTTCTATTTGTATAATAAATATAAGAGTAAATTATCTGCAATCCTTTTAGCAATAATAAGTGTGTGAAATATTTTTGAATTGAATGAATGCGTGAATGTTGAACTAAGAATGTGATTTTACCACCCGGATGGAAATTGGTAATTTTTAGTTTACGGTACTTGACTATTCGAATATTATTAAAATAATAATAACAAAATGATGTATACTACACATATAAAAGAGTAGAATTACAAGCCACAATTTGTTCACAAGGAAACTTTATGGTTAAGCGACAAATTTTGTAAGAACATGAAACAAAATTTTGGGATCCGTGGCCGGCATCATCAATGAGTTAGGACAGTCAGAGGAAGTACTTCTGGACAATGATAGGATATTCAGGAAAAACGGAGTAATAGACTCATTGAATGGGAAGAAGTTGAATCGTGTTTCCGATGTGCACAAAGACTCAGTGAGAACAGCATCGCGAAACGAAGTCACCAGACAAATTAAAGAATGGGGACTCGGTGTTGTGGACAGATGGTGTTACATGGTCCCTTACAAGAAAATGACATCTTATACGAAAGGATAAACCTAATATCAACACTATTTGCACAAAAATGGAGGGTGTTGTTTGCAAAAGATTTTATTTAAATATATCAAGAAGAGGTACAAATAACTTAAAACGGGGAAGTGGGAGACTGAGACGATGTTTTTGTTAAGACTTTACTGCAATACAATTTCATTACAAGTTGGAATTAGGTAAACATGTCAATTTTGTAGAAGTCATACCAAGAATAACTCGATACGATATCGTGTATATATATATATATATATATATATATATATATCAATCATTTGCGTCGCGCGTACTTATATACATTTACCAACAACTGTTGTTCAATTTAGAAAGTAGTAGGGCCTACAATTTTTTAACTCAATAATGATAATGTTTGTGGCATATCGTTACATGGACTTTATCGACCTTGAAACTTTTACAACCTATTAATGCAAGTGTCCTTATACCCTTTGTGACAAAAAAGCTAGGGTTGTCTACTTTCTACAATGGTATATTGGCTGTGATAAATTTACTCTGAGCTATTGTGTCTGCACAGGACCAACTATAGTCCATGGTCTAATATGATTATTCGGTTCATTGCAAGTTTTGTACCATAGAAAATCACCTTTAACATATATTTTATCATGTCAGCATTCTTTTATTCGATGTTCCTATACAATGTTGATTGCATTTTTATTACGATGAGCGATATTTTAATTGGTAATAATCAAAGATAAATTTTACATAATTTAATTTAATTAATCAATTTTAAATCTTAATATTTACGTTCCTGAATTTCCAGCTAAAATTCCCAATAGAGCAATTTTATAATAATAAAATTAAATAATTAATTATAAATTTAATATTTACTTTCGGTCTTTAGTATAATGGCCAATTTTTGCCAGTGATGAAGAAAATAAAAAAAAATATTATTTAAAATATTTATAAAATATATTCAAATATTCTTTATTTTATTATAAATTATATTACTAAAAAATATATAATTTTCACGATATGTTTTTATTTTACTCACATTTTAACTTTTTAAATCAAAAGCAGTAAATTATGAACTAGATCAAAGTTAAATATTAATTTTATAATATTTATAAGTAATTATAATTATTTAATTCAAAATTCTTTATGATAGGGATTTTCAAAGTATTTCTTCGTAAACAAATCAATAAAAACAAATTAAATAATCTAAAACTAATGATTGATATTAATGAAAAAATATTTACTTTTTTTATTTATATTTATATTTATTATAATTAATTATGTAGAAGAAAAATAATATAAAATTCATATTAATTAATTTTTATAAATGATTTTCATGAATATTTACTATTTTTGATAAAAAATAGAATATTTATTATAATTCAAAATTTTATTAAAATTAATTGAAATTTTCATAAAATTAGTTTTTTTTAATTTATTTAATTTTTTTTAAATAAATAATACAGTAAATATCTAATATATATATTAGTATTTTATTTTTTAAAATAGCGATTATTTATGATTTTAATATTTTTATTTGACTTTCAGTTATGAATAATGAGATTTTAAAATTTTACTTTTGAGAAATGAAAAAATTGAGAGATTTGAACTTAATTTCTTCAGTTGTATGTTGTTTTGTAATTTTTATCCTTAGGACTGATGAAAATAAATCTTGTACCCAGTAATTTTTAAGAATCGAACCTCCGATCACATTCGGAGATTGAGTTAATAAAGGAATAATTACAAGATCAAAAAATAATTTCGGAAATTCTTAACTTGTTCGTAAGGAAATCTTTAAGGAAATTTCGTAAGGAAATGTTGGTCTGTGATATCCTAGGTAAAAGTAATGTATCATTCATCAAAAACGAAATAAAATTAATTTGTTAATCAATTTTTGAAAAACAGGAAACTTAAATATTTGGTAAATGGAAAAAATTAAAAAAATATTTTTTTAATTTATAATTATAATTTATTTTATATTAAAATTATGGGGAGTTAGTTTAAATTTGCATTTCGCCAAAATAGTTTATTATTTTTTTAATTTAAAAGTTTTAAAAAAAGTAAATAAATACAAAGGTTTTAAAATTAAAAGTGATATTAGAAAGAGTTAAATCAAGACGCATTGAACTATCGTGTCTTCGTTTTCAGTTCTAATCTCTGTCAAAGAGAACAATTTTGAAAACTGGTCCACCATGACCAATAGATATGGTCATATGCTATTCTTATCACCCACATATGCGATATCCATCCCAAGTTGCTCTAAAAACCAGTCATTTCTTATTGGAATCAACTTCTCTTTTGTTTTTTCGCTTCGAATCTTACTGCGTATCGATCATATCGATTTGAATGATACATATGCATCTATAATGAAATTATTATTTGGGTTCACATATGCCAATATTGATGCACCACATAGTTTTTGCTTCAACTCGTTAAAACTTCTCCAGGTTCCTGTTGTTGACAAAGGAGGTTCACGAGCTTTAAAGCCTAAGCAAGTTTGGGAGCATACTTGCGATTTTTTTAAAGGTTCGACTGCCAAGGACATGATAATTCATGACAACGATTTAAGAAGATGGGCATTGGATAAAGCACGAAAAATATCATTACTTAATTTTAAAGCGAAATCACATTGGCTCCACAAATTTAAAAAGCATAATCGGATTGTATCGAGAAAAATAAACAAAATGATATCATTGAAAATGTCGCATTTAATGGAAAATTATGTTGTATCAGCCACTGTCTTTGTTGGAGAAACAAAGAAAAAGATCGCTGAAATGGCACTTACAGATGTCTACAACACTGATCAATCTGGTTTCAATTATGAAATGCAGTGGAAGAATCCTCGCACCCTGTGGATCAAAAACTGTTGAAGTGGCTGTGAAGCAAGTAAACACTGCAACTCATTCATATACGATCCAACATATTATATCTGCGAGTGGTAGTCTTCTATCTCCAATGTTGCTCGTTCTTCAAGAAGCTGGAGGAAAGTTCGGTCCACAAGTTGGGAAAAAGGATTTTAGGCCAAATAACATCTATCTACTTGCATCATCATCGGGTAAATTGGGTAGGGTGCATTTACATGAGTGGACAAGGAAAGTTTTACTCCCAAATATAGACGAAGAATCTCTTCTGCTTGTTGATTCCTGGAGCCGTTATAATGATGACAGTTTAAGGATGGCTTCTGAAGAACAGAATAAGAATTTAAAAATCATGATGATTCCACCTAAAACTACAGGGAGGTGTCAACCTTTAGATAAATATTCTTTTCGTGTATACAAAAACTATTATCGTAAATTTTCAGATTTTGTGTTACTTCATTCGATTAATGTAACGCTTCACTTAAAAGATGAAATCATCAAAATTCACTCTCTTATTCATAATCAATTTTCATCTCCAAGATATATCAATAATTGGAAATATGATTGGTTTTGTTGTGGTTACATTGATGACTATGAACAGTTTGTAAATCCTACAGATTTTCGTTTCAATAATGTGCCTCTAACATGTTTGCAGTTGTCATGCGGAGAAATACCTTTTCTTATTTGTTCCTGGTGCAAATCACCACTTTGTTTTAATCATTTTTACATTGATTATCATTTTTGTGATGACTTTGATGAATAAATAATAAATTCACCCTTTGTTTTTTTATCTTTTGACATATAATTCAAAAAAAATTTTGAAACCTAAAAAACTCGAATATCTCGTGTTCTAGGCTTTAAGAGCAGGTGGTTCAAAGTGTGTCTTATTCAGCGCGGCGAGTTTAATATATGTACCAAATATCATCGAAATCGGGATGTGCAGGTTCGGGAGGTTCCCTTGCTAGATCCATCAAGAGAAGCCAAACTCTGATTTTTCGAAAAATCTTTCAAAAGTATTTTTATCTACTGTTTTCTTTATTAATTTTTCTAGAAAAAAATTAGATTTTAATTTAAAGATAAGATTTTAATTTAAAGTTTTAAAATTTATCAAATTTTACACATTGACTTGGAAGTCAAATTTAACAGATTGATTTTGGCGAAATAATTGAACTAACAAGAAATTTATTTCAATATATGAATTTTGTCATTAATAAAATTTTAGTTTTAAATTATGAATCATAATTCTAGTGATAATAAAAGTGGAATAAACGCTGCTTATAAAAATGGTTTTTCATACTTTACATTTAGTTTGTTTTAAAATTATTTTAGAAAAATAATTCATTAAAAACTATACCTAATCTTAAAAAAATGGATAATTTTATCTTAGCGATTTATTTTAGGATTTTGTGTTTTATTTGATATTTTGTTACGGGTAAACAAAATGATTTTTTATTTTCCTAAACATTATTAATTAAATACTTTCTGAATCTCTAAATTACAAATTAATAGTAAAAGTCATTTTTAATTACTAATTTAATTTTATTTTTTAAAGATTTTAATATTTTCATTGATGATAATTTTAAAATAATTTTAGATAAATTTTTAGATTTTTTTAATTATTGTTTTCAAATAAATATTTAATTTATCATTAAAAACACATGTTAAACCCTATACATAATAAATATCATCAATTTTCAAAGAAATGAAGGAAGAAGTTTAGGAGTTTTGAGTTAACAAGAAAATTATTGAAGAAAAAATATTTATATTTTTTTTATATATTTTAAGTTATCTTTTCACCAGTTCGCAATTCAAATCCGTTATTTTAGGATTCCAGCAGTTTATATGGACATATTTCTTGGTAGGGCCGCATCTATGAATAATTGGACGAAATTGTAAAAAATATCTCAATATTAGACATTATGATAATATCTAAGATCAGAATTGAAAACTTGAATCTGTTCATGTAATTGTAGCGTTTGGAGATTGAAAATTTTGAACTTTGGGTGATGTAACCAGAGAATTGTTCATTTTTCCGAAATTAACGTGTCATAATCTATAAATAATGTAGTTTCTAAACGCAGAGTTGCTTTTACAGCGTCATTGCGATACTCTACCGCCTTAACCATTCTTCATTACCTCATGGAACTAATGAAAAAATAAATCTATATTTTCTCTCATTTACCTGTAACAAAAAAACACCAAATTATTACTTGAATGAAAAAATCAATGAAATTTTAACTAATATCTGTGAAAGATGTCACCGCTAAGTACATGATTAGCTTTTGCTGGAAGAATGCTACTACCAGAAACTGAGGAGCAACTACAGACAATAATCAAAAGCGAAGCGAGATACTAAGCAAAATAATTCATCTCGAAACATCAGAAAAGATACTGAAGCCGATACCACTCTAAGATCTAGACTTAGAGACATCATCAAACGACACAAAATATAAATCAACAACTACTACGTAGTCAAGAACCTGTATACTACCGATAATCCAACCAATAACCCCGAAAATAAAGGGTGATGTGGAAGTATTCTTTAAGCCAATCACAATATCCAATAACGAAACAAAACTATTGAAAAATATTACCCCGAAACAACAGCACCAAGAAACAGACTAGGATGAAGATACTTCAACTAGTGAGGACGAAATAATAAGTTATATCGAGTAAGTCACTGACTCAAAGTTGTACGATAACAGTTCAATCTTGTCTGATCACTCGCAGATTTCTATAATTAAGACTCCTCGGAACAAAAGACTTCAATGACCAAAATGCGCGCAGTGATGGACCGGTACCATAATCTCAAACAACAAGGATATTATGGAGAAGCCACCACTGACCCGAGATACATGTTTGATAATCTGGACATTTCAACATATCTAGATAATTTGAAAAACCAGACAATATCTTGTTGGTACCCAATAGGCCAATCACAAGAATCTTTAAAGGAGAACAAGACTGCGAGGATTCAACCTTGAAATAATAGAGTAATACATCTCCCTAGTCAACTACAACAACACGCATTGGTTTACTATGTGCTGCTACGTTTTTATCTTCAATTTACTATTTGACTGCCATAAACAAATCACAACACTAATTGCCCAATTTATAAATGCGCTCAAGAAAACAACAACAGACAAGAATAATAACCACTTCAACATCAAACTCCCGATAAAATATAGCACATGTGAGCAACAAAACACCAACAAATTGATTCATAACTCTCATGGAAGTTCAACTGCACTTGCAAATCCTCTATTCGAAAAAAATGGCACTGCATCGCCCATGCGATTTTTCTTACGTCCGTTTGTCGGTAACACAACAGCAAGTATTTGAGACAAGAAATCAATGGTCTTTTTTATTTTATGAAAACATTAAAACAAGGAAAATTTAATTTATAATTTTATTTCTATGAAAATTAATAAAACATTTTCTATCAATTCTTTTTACACAAAGAACAAATTTTAATCACTGACAACTTCACAAATTTTGAAATAAAAACAGTTCCATTAAATCTTCTCGAATCAACTTAAATCAGAATAAAGAATTTCGGGAATTATTAGGTTGGAGACTTTGAGACGGGCGTTGAATGAAAATAAAAAACGAAAAGCGCTAATTTTCACATTATTTATTTTATTCAATTGAAATAATTCCCATTTTTAGACGATAAATCGCCACTTAATTTCAACAAGTTTCATCTTTCTACTTTTTTGAGCTGGTGGTTTGCTAATGGTTCCTTTAGGAATTTCTGTTCTGAGAAATCATTTAAAAATAATTTAAAATAATTAAAAAATCATAACATTGATCACCCACCGCAATCATCCACTGTTAAATTGATCGATATGAAGATAAAATTTGAATATACATTTATGAGAACTTCATTTTTCGTTTAATTGAATTAGACAAGAAACATTTCTTATTTAATTATATCTTATATAATTTCAGATTCGCAATAAGTTAATTATACAATATTGTAAAATTTGTTTTTTTTATAAATATATTCTTTTACGAGAAGATATAAAATATCGTTTTGTTGAAATTAACCATTCAGTGCGGCTTTTTATAGACGATTCAAAAAATGGTCACATTTCGTGGACCATGTATTTATTTTGCAAACTCTTACAAATGGAAACCCAATTCAAATGAATAATATAAAATTGGGGGACATCTATAAGTAGACGGGCGAATATTTCGGGGACTTGTTTGTTAATAGACGATCTTCTTTTGGTAGCATGGATCAATTAAGCGAAGCGGGGAATGGGTTAACAATCGTAGTTTTGCCTATTTAATCGATTCTATTTTATTAATATTAGTAGTTTTGACATTATCATCGATAATGTTTAATTCAAGATTAGAAGTCAAAATATCACATGAATATTAATTAATGAAAATTAAACACATATTTAAACAAATCTTTTTGTCAATTTAATCACTTTGCAAATATCCATTTATTAAATTTTTATTAATATCAAATTTCTTCTTTTGTAAAAAAAATATTTAACTTACCGTATTTGCGGTAGATAACGCACACCGTTATTTATACAAATATGTTAAATTTTGTCAAAATATGAACTGTACTGGTGATAACGATGTATACTTGTTAGGTATACCACCATGCCTGCTATGCGCGTTATCTATACGTAAAAAGGATGCCAAAAAGTAAGAGCTGTGCGTTATACAATAGGTGCGCGTTATCTACCGGAAAATACGGCATTTTAAGTTTAATTTATAAAGAAATTTGTTCTACATGAGAAATTGTACCCAATTTTTATTGGTAAATTCTTGTTTTAAAATTTTACTAAATATTTCCTTTTAAAAATATATCGGTTTTAATTCCTCTAAACTTTTTTAACTTACGATTTGTGTTTCACATAATTATTTGATTTTTGTTGGTTTTTTTAAAAAAAAATATTTTTAAATTTATTTTAGTTTTATAAACTTGATATATTTTTTATTTAGAACGTAATAATTTAATTTTTGTTAAATTTTACGTAAAAATCTTTTATAAATTATTTGGTAAATTGAAAATGTTAATTAACTCCTCATAATAATATTTTTCAATTATAAATAAAATTGTTTGTAATGTGTTGAATCCTTTTTCAATTACATTAATACTTTAATCTACATTTATGACCCAATATGTCGTATCCATCCAAATATCCTTCATATTGTGCTCGAAGCTTTGTCGTGTTTTAATATATTTATAAATTTAAGCTTTTATAGATTATATCTAAATGAATATTGAAATTAAATAAATTAAGCCTTTAAATATTATTTTCAAGTGTAAAAAATTCTAAATAGCTCAATGGTAAAGTTTGCTCTTAAATTGCTCATAGTCTGTCTAACCTGGAGCATTTTTGTCTTCTACAAAAGAAAGAACTAAAAAATAACCGAGACAAAACTAATGGAAAATTACATTTCACGATAAAAAATAATTTCTCTTGTAATAATGTTTAATTAATCGTACAATTAAAAATTTTAAGATTTTGAATTTAATTTTAGAAATGCTTGATGTTTATTTTGATAAAAAATAAAGTGGTTCAGTTGGTTTGAGAGACAGTCTAACACGAACCAGGAAGTCTTGCAACCAGGAAGAGCTTCTAGTGGAAGCAAGGGTTACATTCCCTGTTATCAGTTCTCTTTTATTGTTTTGTTCGTGATGCGATGATAGAGGCAACTTTGATAAATAATTTATTCATTTTATACTTACTAATTGTGATTAAAAATTTTTAATTTTAATTATTGAATAATTTTTTTGACAAATAAGTATCTTAATAAAAATTTCTCTCGGACACTCATTAGTTTTATTTTATTTTTATATATTTATTATTATTGTACTACGCTTTTAGCCATATTTTAAAAAAGGTTTTATTTCAAATATTTTATTGTTTTAGATCATTTTTGTTCATTCTTTCATTTACTTATTTATTAAAATATGTTCAAACTAATTATGTGACAGATTTTTTAGGCATTCAAAGATGGACTCAAAGTGAAAGATCAACAATGAAAATGGATTTACGACTAAATACGTAGTTCAGAAATCGTTTCAGAAATTTGTGGAATAAAATTAGAACCTTGAAGGCGAAAGGTCATGGACTGAATTCTAATATTGAAATACATCGACCGAAATTGAAAGTCGAAAAAGATTAACAATTTAATGCTAAAAGATAAAATCAAAATCTGCTATTTTGAATTCTATTCAGTATGTCAGTTTCGAATTTTGAAAATATTCGAATGTTTTATCACAGATGTTCTTCATAATAAAATTAATGAGGTAGGTCATGTTAGTCTTTATTTTTTAAACGTCTTTAAAAAATCATCGATATCTTGTTCTCCAGAGAAATCAATTACCAGGTCCACAGTCTACGGAAATCTGTTCTCATTTTTTTGATTCGTTATCTTCCTTTTCGAAAACCTTCGATTTTCCACAGTTCTTCGACAAGGCCACCAGCTACGATACTTTTGTAACAATCATGAGTTTTTTTCATTAAAGAGATGATTATCGATAATTTGATTGTTTTTCGAAATCATTCATTTTAAAATCATTTTCAATCGATCAACTATGTGAGGAATATTTTAAATTTTTTGAATGTGTGCATGTATTGATGTTCTATATTGATTTGAGTATGCTGAACTTAGAATGGTGATTCTTCCACTCAGATGGAAATTGGTATTTTTAAAATTTAAAGTAATTGACTATTCAAACATTATTAAAATAATAATTTAATATGTTTAAATTTTTTAAATTAACAATTGCAATTAAAATTAATATTTATTAAGAAAAGAAAAAAATTTAATTAAATTTAAATAAATTTAATAAGATTTAAATTAAAATCAATTTAATAATTGGATAACATTATTTTATAATTTGTGTTTTTATTTGGAAATGATTTAAATTATTATTTTTACTAGTATTTTTAACAATTAAACATTTTAAAAAGATTTAGAAAAATTGTTTGAATAGTCATGATTAAAAATTGAAATTACGAAACGAATTAGAGCGATGTCGAACAATGAAAGATCTTCTGAGAGTTGTGATGACTCTAAATGTGATTGTAATAAAAATTCAAACGAAATTTGTCTCAATGTTCTTAATAATCTAGAAATTCGGATTCATGTTTACACTAGATTTTTGATTTCAAATTTCCAACTGAATTATGATTTTCGAGATCGACATAAAGGATTTGCCTGTCTAATGATTTTCAGAGCTAATTGCATAATGAATTATTAAAAAAAGAGAAAAAAATGAAAATTTAATTTTCTAAGAAATTACACGATTCACAAATTCATATAAACACTAAACTGTCATTGATGCAGTAAAACAACACTTCAAGTATATATACTGAGCGCCAATTTTTTTAAAACACTTGTATTATTTAAGAAATAAAAGAAAATAAACATTATTTTGAGTAATGAATGTAGTGAATCAAATAATTTTGTCAAATGTTATGTTTAGTATAAATGGAATAAAGCATTTTGTTTAAATAAATCATTTAAATTTATTTATTACGTAAAAATTCAAAGTCGAGATATTTTTTAAAACAGTAAGATTTTTTATATTAAACGATTTGCCCAGTTTAATTGTTATTATTTATAAATATACAGATATTTCCTTAAATTCTAGACAGAAATGAGAAGTAATTTTGAAAGACATTTGGTAAGGAAATGGAAAACGGAAGGGTTGAGTTATTCAGAGATTTCTAAAAGATTATCGATTTCTAGAAATTCCGGAATTAATTTTTGTCGTTATAATAAGAAAAGATATCTCAAGAAAAGATGACTGCAACAAAAATTTACAAAAAATATGAAGTTATCAATTAAGAGGACAATAGAACATTTGCAGTCAAATTTTCAAAAAATTAATTCGTCCAAATGGATTGCAGAATGTGATTTAAATTGTTCAACTCGGACAGTACAAAGACATCTAAAAGCCTTAAGTTACAAATATCATAAAATTAAAGCAGAAATATCGTTATCAAGGAAGCAGAAGAATGATAGAATTGATCATATTTCTAGATGAATTAGCGAAAACCACAGTTGGGAAACGACAATATTTACGGATGAGAAAAGATTCACATTGGATGGGTCAGACGATTGGAGAACATATGTACAAAACATCGAAAATATACTCGTCAAAAGTGCCAATGTAAAGGGGGTAGTATTATGGTCTGGATGATGGTTCTGCCTATCGGACTACTTTCATACAAATCACAGAAGGAAAATTCGGATCTATAGATTATAAGCAATTATTAATACATAATGCTACTCCTATCATAAAACTTAACTGTGGTGATAATTTCTACTTCCAGGAAGACAATAGTCCGGTTCATAAAAGCAAACTTATAAAAAACTTTATGAAAGAAAGTGAAATTTCTGTACTTAATTGGCCTGCGAAAAGTCCAGATTTAAATATTACTCATCTAGAAGACATATTGTTATCGAATTGTATAGGTCAATAAGAAGTCGACTGTGCAAGATTTTAGAAGTGAATGAAAATCTGTACAACAGTTTAATGTCCTAGAATAAATGTTACTGTTTTAAAAAATTTGTCATTTTTAACTATACATGAAATTTAATTTTTCAATAAATTTTTTAGCACAAATGCAATTTAATTAGCGACAAATTTTTATTTACTTTTTCTAAACCTTAACATTTAAAATAACACATAAAAATTTTAATATTTGTACATATCATTACGATATAAACTAAAGTGTAAGTGTGTTAAAAAAATTGTCGCTCAGTATATATATTTAGTTAGACACCGAAATCGTATTTTAGATGTCTAAATTTTTATTTTTTACATAATTATAATATTAATTTTTTATTTAATTTAATTTGGAACACTGAATTTCTTTCTTGAACAGATTCTGAAATGTAATAAAAAGTGGATTATGGTTTTTAACCTAAAATATTCTTTACAATGGTATACCATAAAATTTTTTTAAAAAATAACATTGCATTATAAAATGATGATGTAGAGCGTAATAGGGTAGCTTCCACGAATAAAAAATAAAAGAAACGCATAATTGGAGTATAAAAGTTATTGACATATAAAATACATAACTACACCATTTTTTATCTCTCGGTCACTAGTTTAGGCATTTGAAATAGGCTTAATTGTACTGTTATACAAATTTCCTATAATACTTGCTCGACCTCTTGACCGATTTCGAATTTTAAGTCCTTCAGAGAACGTTTTCCGGTAAAAAAAGTCTTCAAACAACAGAATCCAAGCAACTCTTATCAATTCATCACCACCAAAATCCTAAGATTTAAATTTTTTATTTGTACTGATAAAATTTATTCTTAAATGATAAATATAATATTAAAGTTTACCATTATAACGTTTTACACATTCTAATCATTAATTAATATGAATCTAGAAATTTAGAAAAAATAAACTTTGAGAGATATTTATATTTATGTTTATTTTTGACCCTTGAAGTGAATATTGTTATCCTGAAAATTGACTTTCAAATACATTTCTTTTAATTAAAATTGAAAATGATTTATTTATTTTTGTTAAATATATTTACAAACTAAAATGCTCCGATTAAGCCGGAATAGAATGTTGTATACAATTACTAAAGAATATTATATAAATATAAAATAAATATATAAACTAAATTCTCTATTAAGACAATTTAAGCAAATTCTAAAAAAATATTGCCTCAGGCAAATTTAAAATGATGTATTTGAATTACATTAATTGTCGAGAAAAACAGAAATTTTATTATATATTTTATCACAACTCAGGAAAGAGATTAACCGGAAGAATATTAGATAGCATAAATATTTGTATCATATACATTTACAAAATAGAATTATTTTGAGAAAGTAGATTAAAACAAAAATGCAAAATAAAGAAACAGAATTGTTTCATTATAAAATATACATAAAAAAATTTCTTTTTAATTTTTTTTCTAATAAATAACAAAAAAAATTTCCTTTAAGTCGATTTAAAAACTCAAAAAAATATTTATTTATAAATTATAATATTAAAAAAAATAAAATTAAAATTTTTATTTAATTAAATAAAATATCTTTAAAACATAAAAAATATTATTATTAAATTTAATTATTATAATTAAAAATTATTTAAAATTTTTTAAATTTATTTCTTATCATTTTTACTTAAAATGATTTTTATTTCAAGTTTTTAATTGATTTCAGTCTGGAAATAGTATATCATTTCACAATAAAATATTATTTAATATACCAATTTTTGAAAATAATTTAATTTTTATTTAAGATTTTAAAACATCTTAATTAAATTCAGACAGAAAAAAATGTTAGAAATATAAATCCATTTTATATATTATTTTAAAGTCTTCTTGAACTTACATTTAAATTTCAATAAGAATAATGATAAATAATTTTTTAAACATATAATTAAAATTAATTAATTAGTAAAATTCAATGGGAGGATTATTTATATTTTTAATGAATAATAATTTTTAAAACTTTTTAATGACAAAAAAGATTAAATTAAAATAAATATTTATTAAAAAATTTTAATTTATTAATTTTTTTTCTTATATAATTATGATGTTCATTTACATTCCAAAAATTAATCAATATCATTTTACAATTTTTATGAAAATTTAATTAATCCTAAATAAATAAAAAATATTCTGAAATTTGTTCTGAAATATAATTTCAAATTTTCAAAAATCTGAAATTAAAGCTCAACCAAGCAATTTATTGAATTTCAATGTCTTTTAAATTTTGCTTTTTATTATTTGACTGAATTTGTTTGATAATTTTTCGCTACTTTGCAAATATTTATTACTGTAAATGAGACTTTTATTCATCTTACAATTTCAGAAAATATACAGCAAACAGGGGTTGGCAAAAGAGAAAATAGACATAAAAGGCAAAATATTTACTTTGATTTTCAAGCAGATTGTTAATATATTTTTTAATTAAAAACCTTTTATTAGGTCACTTAGTATGTTTGTCCAAATGTTCAAATTTTCAAACGCTCGTTTGACCAACTTACTGTTATCCGATTGAGCTGAAATTTAACATATGACAATATATGTCATACCATTTTGATTTGGTTTTATTAGGTTGGTCGAAAAATAATGGCGGTTTTGGGACACAAACTTCAAAGACGTGCAAATTCACAGAAACAAAAGTTTATTAATCAAAATATGAACCGTTGGTATCAATACATTTTTGCCAACGAGAAACAAGTTGTTTTATTCCATCAGCATAAAATGCATCGGTTCTCGAAGCGACGAATTCTTCGAAGGCATTTTGAGCATCATTTTGGTTTTTGAAATTTTTTTCACGTAGGAAATTGTACAAATGCCTGAAAAGTAGAAGTCCGTTGGCGAGAGGTCTGGTGAATATGGTGGATGAAGAAGGGTTTCATAGCCCAACTCATTAAGCTTTTGAAGAGTCACTTTTGAAATATGAGGTCTAGCGTTATCAGGAAGAAGGATGGGACTTTTTCGATTGACCAATCCCGGAAAAAGGGTTTTCAATTTTTTATGCATTTCATCAATTTCATGACAGTACCTCTCCTCTGTGATTGTTTCACCTGGATTCAAGAAACCATAGTGGATGATTCCAGCATCACACCACCAAACTGTCACCATAACCTTACGGAGTGTTAGTTTCGGTGTTGGAAAGTGTTTCGGTACTTCATCTTTGTCCAACCACTCTGCAGATCGACGTCGGTTATCATACGGGATCCATTTCTCATCACAGGTAACAATACGATCAAGAAATGGATCGTTTTTATTGCGAAGATGTTTGGCAGAACAAATTTCATAGCGTCGGT
>MQRK01245576.1:72613-84447 GCA_001938485.1 Girardia tigrina
TTCACAAAAACTGTTTGGCGTTGTATATAACCCAGTATCAGTTTTCTTTCTGTGAATCTCAGTCTCATAAACATCTCTTTTCCTTTGAATCAGTAAATCTAGGAAAGATAATTTACCATAATTCTCTGTTTCTGTTGTAAACTTAATATTTTGATGCAAAACAACTTTAAAATATGTTTTAAGCATTAAATTAATGTTCAAATTTCTTTTAAACTTAAAAAAAGTTTTAAAATATTTAATGGTTTGAATAATCTATTTAATTTTTAAAATGGGTTAATCAACTTGATAAGTTCAAAAAATTAAAATTCATTTAGATTTTAACCAATAAAATGTATGAGATATGTATTTTTTAAATGTATAAGTAAGATGTATTAATAATAGGGCATTAGAAATATTAATCAATTAAATAATGCAAATCAACGAAAGTTTTGATAATAATTTTCCTGAGGTCAAATCAACTTGTAATAATAAAAATTTGAAGTTTATAATATTATAAAATATTATAAAAATTATAAAATTATAATTTTCATAATAATCTTTTTGCAAAAAAGGTTTTAATAAAATTTCCAAATGTGTTTATAAATAAAATACATATATTTCTGTCAAGAGAAATATATCCGAAAAATATGGATTTTTAGAATTTGAAGTATTCCACTCTTTCACAAAGTCTCCCGTAAAAACAACAACTTTATGGGTATTTCAGTTACTGAAATAGCACTCTATAGATCAGACTATCTAAATAAGCAAAAGTAATTGAACTCTTCTAATGAAAATCTATGACCTGGACTGAATACTTCAATAATCTTCCGAGATCAAGCTTAAGGACCGCATTGAAACATAAACAGAAATGCTCAATATAATCATTATTTTGCCATCCAAACCAACTTGATCAAATAACTTTTCAGATTTTTGATCCAAAATCTCGAGATTGAATCTATTAAATTGCTGAAAATTAAAGTCAATTTTGAGTTAAACTTCAGAAATTGTCACAATCCCACCGATAATGGTGCCTCATTTAAAATAAACTTATATCTATAATAAAACATACAGAATTTGTCCATGGAAAATTTCAGTCAATCATCAAAGTCTCAACGTTTTCGATCTCATAATCAATGATAATATAAGCTTCACTTAAAAAAGTATTTTTTCCATTCTTTTATTAGTCTTCTTTCTATATATATATATATATATATATATATATATATGTATATATATGTATATGGAATATATAAACCTAGTTTTAAAGGTTATTTACTCAATCAATTTTCTTCAAACTTTGCAAATTTACTCATTCTTAATGACATTAATGATAGTATGAAAATTTTATGAAACGATGAAATCAAAAAGAATTCTTTTGAATAAACGTTTTACGATTTATCAACAAAATTTTAAAATGTTTTAAATAGAAATGTTTTTGGTTTTTTCCTTCCATGATTTACAATAAATTTATTATATTATTAATAACGATTTAATTGCAAAATGGAGTCATAAAACTTTTTTGTATAAAGTTTTCTGTTTTGCAAAAGATCACAAACAGCTTCTGTAGTCAAAATAGAGTTCTGTCCCCAAGAAGAATAGATAAAAAAATATTTTTTTCATTTTCTAGTTTACATTTTAATTGAAATTTTTAATACCAGTGAAGTTTTTAACCATACAAACAGTTTAAATTTTGTTTATCTAGTAGCTAAAAATTTTGAAAGATAAATAAATATAAGTAAATAAAAAAATATGTAAATTTAATGAGTTATTGGTACATCAGAGCAAAAAAATTAAGAGAATGTTTCTACACATTAATAACGTGAACAGAATAAAATATTCAATTATCACGTAATACCAGAAGAAATTATTGTTCCAGATTTGAATTAATATAAAAAAATTAAGGAAATAATTAACATTGAAATTGGAATTTCGCATTCCAATTTCAATTCATTAAAATTATATGATATATATTTATATATGTATATTTATATATTGTATATTAAGAATTTTGTCGTTGTTAAAATTGCTGTTTTAAAATTCGTTTGTTTTAACGAATTATTATAATTATTCAGTTGATAACCAATAAAGAAAATCGATTGCCTTGTTTAATTGTCTAATTTAATTGTCTAAATGCCTAATTTAAAAGAACAGATAATTTTACCTTTTGACTCTATTTTTAACGTGGATAATTTTATAAAGACATGTGGAGGCATTCACGATCATTGGAATGAATTTATGCGATATTTACAAAACTCATACGACGTCTACTCGGAAGCCGTTCAATCGGAAATCGATCCTGATGAACCGTACAGAGAAACGGCAAATTATTTGGTGTCAAAATTTTTGAAAGTGAATTCGAATCTTGGGAAACTTTTTCGACCAGATTATCTCATCGGTGGTTCCTCAAGGGCTTCTAATAATTGCGAAAGATATACGGCCCTCTTCAGGGCCATAAATCGTGATTGGAAAGTAGAGACGGAATGGATAAAAACAATTATAATCTTAAGAATTCGGTAAAGTATTGCTTGAAAGAGTTCTTTCATACAAATTTCCGCCAGTTGAATGTCTGGTAATTAAACAAATAAATAAAGGAAGATTGTTTTTTGTAAATTGTAAATCTCAAAATTTTATACTTCTCATTATTTTACTCACAAGATTGAGTGAGCTATACAAAAAGATAATTTGGGTTTAATAGTTTAATGGGTTTAATAAATATTCAGTTTAGAGCTCAGACTAAAGTAGTTATCCCAAAGTTTCTGTTGATTCAACATAAATTCTTTTAAAATTTATATTAATTTTTTTTAAAAAAATGACATTTAAAAATTAAATTTTTTAATGCAAATGATATTTTAAATAATAACGCATAACTTTTTGGAAAATCGTTTAAAAGAATTTGATTCAATAATATTTTCGATAATTAAATTAAGTAAATAATTCAATTCTATTTCAGGTATAGAAAGTTTTAAAAGATTCAAGTCAATAGTGATGACGAATTCTAACAGAGCTTCTGAGAATATGTACTATGAAGATTCTGTTTGTGTTATTAATAAATGTATTCATGCAATAAAAGTATCATTTATAAATAAAAAATAAGAATAATTTATCCTTTCTTAACAATCTAAAAGAATGTTAAAGAATTTTATATCCTTCTTGAGAGACTTTCTGCTGCTTGAAAAATTTAAAAATAATTTTTCTATTCTTTGACTTCAAATTAATTGCTAACAAAAACCATTTTAAAAAATCTGTCAGTTAAATTAATTTTTGAACAGTTTTTAATTTTCGTTTGTTTTCCAGACAGATTTAATCTGACAAACAAAAAACAATTAAATAGCAAATCCTTTTGGAAAATCAAAACAAGAAAAACCTTTGGCAAAAATAAAATTAATTTATTAAAATATTTATCAATAAAAAATTTATTTTTTCTAACTTTAATATTTGAGTAAATGTTAAATTTTTTTGTTTCAATGACGAGGATCAATAAAATATGAATGGAACTAATTAGAAAGTTTTCGATTATCGGAATTTACAAAACGGAAGAAAAACAAATTATAAAATGAAACAATTATTAATAAAACAATTTTTTATTTGGCAGAATCAAAAGAGCAATATGTTACAACTTCAGTCTAACTTAATTAAAGTGACAGTAGCAAACATAAAAAAATAAAAAAATAATATAATATTGATATTTTTACAATAACATATTATATATATATATATATATATATATTATTGAGTCTTATAAATGCTAATTTTATATTTTTGACAAATTATTTTGTTAAAATATTTTTAAGAAATTGATTATTGAACATGTTTCGGAATTTCGTATGGCATCGCCACCAATTATAATTTAATATTTGTTAGATTTAATATTAGATTAATGAAAAGCAGTCAGATAAAACTAACTTTTTATAAAGCTAATATTAAAACTTACAAATTTTAAATATAATATTGATATTTTACTATAATAATTTTATTGTAAATTTAATTAGATTATTCATTTCGAATGTTTATTACTTGGTTGTAGTGTCTTATAAATAATGATTCACCGAACTCTTGCTCAGAACTAAATCCCTGATAGAACCATTCTTAACATTCGTGAGGTGACTTCATCATAATATAAAATTCATTACAAAATCAGAAGAAATTCCTTTTATTGACATCCTTGTCACTAGGAAGAATATAAAAATATACAGAGTATAAAAGTTAGTTCACAGAGTTTGGAGTTTGTTTTCCAATTTTAAAATCCTAAACTACGGTTTAAACATTCTTTGAGAACGCTTTATAGGTAACATGCACACAAGTAAACAGATATATAACCAAATTAAGGTTACATTGGACATATTTTGTACACATACATAGTTTAAGAAAAGATTTAATGAAGAAAACATTGAAGAGTACAAATAAATAATTAAAATACTCTATTCTGAAGGATATAAAGCATTTAAGAAGAGTATTTACAAGAACATAAGTAGTCTCAAAGTGTTTTAAAGGATATCCAAAGTTCATAGCTTCTTCTTAAATAAATCAAAAATAATTTATGAATTGCAAGTTAATTTGGTTTAAAATTTTCATTATCACGGGTGTAAAAACTCGTACATTGGAGAGCTGGGATACAATATGTTTCATCTCCGCGTGGTGTATCCCAGAAACTAGAGTCAGCTTCTCTAGGCTAAATGAGAGATGAAGCTTACGGGACAAGTCATTCTGTTCGCGGATTAACTCATTGCTACTGAAACTCAAACAAGGAGTCTGGTAGGACTCACTGTCAGTAATCTCCCGACTGGTTCCGGCGACACAGGGACCAACCTCGGAAAACTGAAAATCGGCACGTGGAAAGTGCATGGGCTCAACGACGAAAAAATTGTATCTATTACAGAAACTCTGCGAAGAACAAAAACAAAGGCGTGCATCCTTACCGAGACGCACTGTTGTGGAAGATGATCTGACGAAAATGACCTTCACACCTGTTAACGATCGAATATTTGCTAGCAGGTAGATACGGAAATCTATTACACTTATCGGAGTGTATGCCCGAGAGTATATGCCCGGATATACACATGAATAGAAAGAGGAATTCTACGCAGTATTGCAGGAAGTGATTAAAAAAGAACAAAAATTCGCTATGGATAATAAAATGAAACTGTTTGTTGGAGGCGAATTCAACTCCCGGTTCAAGCGATGCGATGAAAACAGCTCTGTATTGGGTCCTTGCGCAAGCGGGATCCGCATTTCGGAGAATGGAGAACTGCTTTTGACATGGCAAATTCCTGTGATTTGCGTGTGGATAATACATTCTTCAGGAAACAAATCAAGCAGAGAACGAGCTGGACTCATCCAGGAACGAAAAGGAGAAAATTGCTCGATCTTTTTCTATCAGAGAAACACTGATGCAATAGAATGAAAAACATCCGAAGTTACCCGAGCTTTGATTGTGAATTAGACCAAGACTTAGTGGTTATAACCGCGTTAGTTCTTGAGGAAAAGAAATGCCTAAAACGCTTGTGAAACGATAAGAACCCGCGCAAACAAAAGCTACGGGACAGGGAAGCAGTTGTCAAGAAGAAAGAGGCGATAATAAAATCACTTCCGCATCTTACTGTTTCAGGCACTACTACGGGGAACTCCCTTAATCATGTAATCAGAAGCGAGATACTAAGGCTGAGTAGAAAAAGGAAAAGAGCACCAATCAACCAGCGGTGGTTGGATGTGCACCTAGACGAGCTAAGATGATGATCAGAGAAAAATTGGCAAGACGTTCAGAAATCGTAAAAGACAGCAACGAAACAACGTACTCGAGGTGGAAGTCAAGCAGACTTCTTATTCCGAGAAAGATTCAACAATGGAAACGGGAAAGAGCAGAAGCTCTTGGAGAGCAAATTGAAAAGATCCTTGCAAACGACGGTAAAGGGAAACTGAAAGAACTCATAACAGAGTTATGTGTTCTCTGTAACACACAATCGAAAGAGAACACGCTGTGCGCTCTCTTAACTTTGATAGGAAACGAAGAACTATCTGCAAATTTCAAACAACCTATTTCGAGCTAATTCTCATTTAGACGAAAGAATTGACATCGCAGGGAGACACCCAAGCTGGACACTCTATATCTCTCCCCCACCTTTAAGGAACTGGAGGTGTCAGTGAGGCAATTGAAGAGTGGTACAGCAGTAGGCTCAGATGGTTTTATTCCTGAAGTATATAAATTGGGAGGTTTGATATCATCTCCCTACTGGGAATAAGCTTCAGAAATATATGGGATGGTGTGAAAGAGTTTCCACTAAGTTGGAGAGAGGACAGAGTGGTAATTCTCTTCAAATGGAAAGGATCTCGTAAAAACCCCAATAAATATAGAGGTATTTTCCTTCTAGAAGTAGGCGGTAAAGTCTGCGAGATTTATTGCTAATCGTAATACTCCGATAATTGAAGTCTCACTGGACGAAAGTCAATTTGAATTCCGGACAGGCAGAGGAACGCAACAAACTATCAGCGTCTTGGAAAGCTACAGGAAGAAGCAAGATGCAAAAACATCCACATTTTTGTAATCTTTATAGATCTGAAGAAAGCATTCGACAGCGTCCCCCGGAGCTGTTTAAAGAGACTAGGGATAAAGGGGAGAATGCTTAAAGTCATCAAAGCCTTCCATGAATGATTTAAAGGTTCAATAGGGGATATAACCTCCAATATGACAAAAGAAGTTAGACAAGGTTGTGTTCTAGGTCTGCTCCTATTCAATATCGTCTTCGATACATTCCTGAAACGAGCGATATTAAATGGTCTCTCAGTAGGAGCAAAGATGACTACTGAAGATGGAAACTACTTCAAGATCAACAGACTTGCTTACGTGGACGATCTCTGCATGGTAGACACCGACTGGAACAATCTTATCAGAAACATAAATCTACTGAATGACTCATTTGTAGATTTAGAACTAACGATCAATATCAATAAGACCAAAGTTATGAACCTAAACGGAGATACAAAAGTTCTCATTGCCGGACACCAGCTTGAGACTGGTATTGAGTGGGTATCCAAATTCGTCTATTTGGGTTCCATAATATCCTCAAATGGAACCGCTGAAGATGAGATAAGAGAAAGAATACAAAAGAGTACCACGAAGATCAGGGACCTCAAACCGGTTCTGAGGAGCTCCAAACTTTCACTACGGAACAAAAAGAAGATTGTCAGCTCTTGCATACTTCCCGTAGTATAGTACTGTTGTGAGAGTTGGGGAACAGGTAAGAAAATAATCAAGAAGCTGGCTATCTTTCATAATTTTTGTACTCGCACAATCATGAAAGTGCAGAAGACTGAGAGGATACAGATGGATACTATCGACATTGGACTACTGCTCCCCATGGATATCATTGCAAGCAGAATACTTGCCTATCATAGCAGGTTGAACACCTCTGATACACCAAACATTGTGAGGTGTGTGTGGAGAGCAACAATGTAAATGGGAAAGAAAATCAGTGGGAGAAAGAAGCAAGCTCTCTCCGAATGCCTCAGAGTGGATGTACAGTGGCTCTTTGGGGATAGTGCAACGTATGAATACTTCATACACCACTTTGTCCACAAAGACCCCACTATAGAAAGAGAGCAATAAATCAACTCCTTAATAAGAGAAAGAAAGCAGAACAGAACAAGAGCTGATCTTCTGAAATTACTCAGTGAGAGAGATAAACACGTTCAATGTACGATGGAAGGTTGCTTTAAGGATTTTGCCGAACAAAATGAAGTGGATAGACATTTCAAGCTGGATCACATGAAATCCACAGTAAGCATAATGTACCTAATTTAGCAAAGGTTACAAAACGAAAGAATGGTTCACGTGGCATCTATGTGAAGATCATCAAATAGAAGTAAGGGAGAATATCAATGAACATCCGACAGAATCATCAGCGCAATCCAACAGAAGAAGCGACAATTCAGACAGAGACGAAGAACCCACACTCATCCAAACTACTGACTTTCAGCCATCAACAGTTATCCCAATTATTTTAACGGTGGTGGATCAAACGACTTATCCCGAAGATACACATTTGTATTTTAGCATCACAGATCCAAATGCGAGGGGAAAGTTCAAATGTCCCTTTTGCGGCTGTACCAAGTCCACCAATAAAGCCAAAGAGATGCTTAATCATGGTATCATAATCCATGATTGGTCATTTGCAAAATTTCTAGAAGCATTTTCACTCACTCCCCGTGGTCTGCTTGACCTTAAATGTTGTCCTTATTCCTTCTTTTGCACAAAAACAAGTATGCGATTAACCTGTTATTTATAAATTAAAAAGGAAACAGGTTAATTCAAGGATATATCTTTTTTACTTTTGCCATATATTTACGAAATTTCAGTATTTTTGTTATATATTGTTGTATTTTTTTTAATTATAGTTTATTTGGTTGTATCTTTGTCATGAGGAATTTTCGAAACAATTCTTTATTTTCTCTTATCGAGGTACTCAACTCTTTTCTAAAATTTTCTCGTGTTAAAAACAACTTTTTGGTTGTTAACGGTTGGAGAACGGCACTCCAAAGACAATAATTTCTAAAATATCAATGAAAACCGAATTATTCGATCTAAATTTTCCAATCTGACCGAAAACATCAGTGGGTGTTATTATTTACCATAACAATATTAGTTTGGCATAGCTTACTATTTAGTTATTTAGAGTAATTACAACAAAAGATATTTTTTTACTATTTTTGACGAATAAAATTCCAATCAGGTGACACTGGAAGATCCCGTGAGTACGACATTTTCATACATAAATTGAGAAAAAGAATTTAATAATAAATACATCTTTCATAAATCCATCCTTTTTTGAAATGTCATCTTTTGTGTCAACCAAAATACTAACAGTTATTTATATATACCGAATGTTGTGAAAGTCTTGTCAAAAAAGCACCCCAAACAGATAAAAATGTATAATTTAGAAAATATGAAAGATGCCGCAATGAAATTTTAAATTAAAGTTGAATAGAAGTGTTTAAGGAAATTTATTAAAAATGATAGCCTCACGCATGCAAGACGGCTTCCAGACATTTACTGAATGCAGCACAGGCTTTCATCACAAAATCTTCTGAGAGATTCTTCGATACCTTCGCAACAGAATTCCTTAGGATGTCTGCACCTTTGTGACGAGCACCGAAGGATTTACTCTCTATACTCGACTTTATGGAATAATCTAGAGGATTCACATTTGGTCAAGATGGTGATTACTCGTCTTTGGTTGTAAAAAGTACGTCTTTGTCTTCCTTAGCCGTATGGTATGGTTTACCAAGAGATTTATTTAGAAATAATGTCAGTATTTATATACTTCTAACCAAATATAAATAAATATTTACATATCAGCTTAAGTGTCTTAATTCTAGTGTCATGGTCCATTTAGTAGACTTTTACAACAACCGATATTCATATATTTTTCATATCCAGATATTTTTTACTAATTAAAAATTGATTGTTTATATTCTTTCTGAAGTTTTGGTTATACTTTTTGTCTGATCTCAAATCTTGAATATCTTTTGATTTCCCACTCATTTTAAAAACTGAATATAAATTATTATTTATTTAAGCTCATTTTGTAATAATTGTCTATTTGCATTTTAAAATTTTTTCTTCGTTATTATTTCTTTTATATTGAGAATAATTATGAAAATATTTTTAAATTGTTTTAACCACCTTACCTATAAGTTTTTTCTACTAGATAGGTAAAAAATCACCAGGTTTTTTTATTGTTGCAACCACACGATTTACACCACCAATCATAAAATTGTAGTCATGAGCCACGGTTGGCCGCTGTTTTCTGCTGTCTAATTCAATCATGGTTGCACCATGAACCTTTGATAAAAAACACATTTCTTTTGTCTCTCCACCTCAACACCATAATTTTCATTTTTCTATAGGCTTTTGTTTGAATGAACGAGCGTTACTCGGGTTGCTGCGGTCGGGAAAGTTTTTTGACGATGAGTCACGCTCGTTCAAAGAGGTAGGGTGGTTAAAAGTATTTCGGTTTTATTTTAAGTACTACATTAAACATTTAATCGTTAATTAGTTTAATTAATCTTTCATTCAGTTACTTTATTATTCGATTCTCTTTCACATTCTCGTATAAATATATACATGATTCATATAAAACCATAGTGAAACTTTATTTTGTACTTTTCACTCACGGGACATACTTTAGAAGACCATAATAATACTTTTTATAACCTTTTCAACCTTGTAAAATTTTCTTATATAACTAAAATTATGACAAGGCCTTCTTTTTAATTTTATTTTTTTAAAAATAGTTGAAATTATCTATTTTATAATTTATTAATAAATATTAAAAATATTAAAAACGAAAAGCATCAGAAATATAAAAATCAAAAATAAATGTGATGTTTTAATAAAACATAAAACACAACTAAGAATATATTTTTTTCTATTATATTACAAATACTTTTTCATTAAATAAAATTCTGTTATTTTGTTTGTCACTTTTTTGGGAGAAAGAAAAAAAATTGGAAAAAACAATAGAAATTATAATTCGTTATTATTATAATTATTCTTCCAGCTTAACCGACTGTGATATGGTATTCCTCAGGGATTTCTGATACCAAGTGGTCAGACCTTGACATTCCATGCTGACTTCGAAATTGTTTGATAAAACTCTTTTTTTACAAAAAGTAGAATAAATAAACATTTTTAGATGGATTCTAAATTTCGATCCGACGTTAATATAAAATATCCAATTAGTTAAATTGTTTACATACATAAGTTCGTTGAAGAATGTTGAGAGTATACTTGACAAACATCTGTCTCCCGTCAATTTAGCGAAAACCATGTTTTCTGTCGACTCTCCATCAATTAACTCAAAGAGAAGAAATAATGGATTTGTTATTAATGTTATAATATTCATCACAATTAATAAAACGAACATTCTTCTTTCAGGGTTAGCTTTTGGTGCTTCTGTTCTTTTGCCTGGAGTACGAGAGTTCCGATACTGAGTAAATGTTCGACAGTTTTGTCTTCTTTTCATAAAAATGATCAAAATGACTGTTGTAATTGTTATGATCCCAAAAGCCAAACCACGAAAGATTATCAAATCAATGAAGTACACAAGTTTTGTTTGTTGATGCTTTCTTTCACAAAATAAAACATTATTAGGAGATTTAATGACTTCTAATGTACAAATGTTTATAATCAATCCACTCAAGCCGCTAACTAATACTAATAAAATAATAATAATTCTACTTTTTTTCACCGTAAAAAACACTCGGGCCTTTATTGGGGAAATGATGTGAATCGTTCTTTCTAAGGATAAACCGGTTTGGAGGGCGTTGCAAACCCACGAGACGGCAACGACAAGACCAAATCGGAATTGGCAACCAAAAAAATGCGAATATTGCAAAAGAGTCGTTTGATATTGGTCTTCGAAAATGAGAGTAAAATAAAAATCGTTAGCAGCAAAAAATATAATTATAATATCACTGATAATCAGAGCCAAAAACCAACATTTAGTGTTGACTGAAAAGACGTTATACTTGACAATGACGCAAATACATAAACCACTACCGAAAATCGCACAAAAGTTCAAAATAATCAGTAACCATGAAAGAATATAAGAACGGAAATATTCAAAGACGATCCAGTGCGTCGAGTTAGCGGCACAGTTACCCAACATTCGGTCCGAATTAAAATAAAAAATAAATTCAAGAAACAACAAAAATAATTATAAAAATAATAAAAATATTATTGAAAATAAGAATTATTATTTTTTTATTGGTTGAATTATCGAAGAATAGAAAATTCGTATTTTTATAATAAAAAAATATATTATATATATATATATATATATATATATATATATATATAT
>MQRK01245593.1:5924-17888 GCA_001938485.1 Girardia tigrina
ACAGCGTTAGTGAGGCAGTGAGGCAGGCAGTGAGTTACTTGGGCTTTTATAATATAAAAAAAATTGAACCCCCGGCAAGAGAGGGCCGCGAAGCGGGCCGAGCGCGCTAGTAAATAATATATTTAAAATAATAATTAAAATATTTTGAAAATTATTTAATTCTTGTTTAATCGTTTTAATCGAAAAAAACTTCGCTAATTTATTTACTGTTTCTCTTTGATTTAAATAATGTATAAAGATAAGTAAAAATAATAATATATAATTAGTTAAAAATTATATATGTTAAAAAAAGAAAGAAATTTTAACAATTAAATAAAAAATTATTATTTGATTTCAAATTAATTAATATTCGAATCCAGACAGAGTTTATTAGCAATGACTCATCTAGAAATTAGAAAATTGTCGAGTCCATTGGCTCGTTTTGATTGATTAACCAATCAGAGCTAGTTATAGTTATTCAGTGATTTAAAAAATAATTTTACAATTATTGAAAACGATTTTAGATATTTGCATGAGTTGAATTGATAGTTTTTAATATTATATAACGAACTGATTTTTTTCTGACTCTTTGATATTGTTTAATGATCTGAAATATTGCTGAACTGTTTTGATATTCCTAATAATCAGAATTATTGTTGAGATTTTTTTATTTTTTAAGATTCAAAAATTTTAGGGTAAAATTTTAAGAATTTTTTGGATAAAGCATATGTGGATAATAAGATGTATATAAGTATTTATAATAACATATTTGTAATTATAATATATTAATTGATACAAAGTTTTCTTGATAAAATCACCTGTGTTTTAATATTGAGAAAAGTTATGACAGATTCAAATTATTCTTTAATTTGTTGTATTTTTTAAATAAATGTTGGAAAATCTTTATATGGCGACCACGCCAAATATTGCTTTCAATTTAGCTCCAAGTACATTGAGCGATAAAGAAAATATTGATACTTTTTTGGAGATGGCATATGGTTCTTTGAAGTGGCGCAGGTCAGTGAAGCAATTCAGGCAATCGTCGTCAAAGCATAAAATAAAGAAGTAAAGTAAATAAAATAAAAATTGTTTGTGAAAGAATTTACATTAAACAAAGATTTTGTGAGAGGGAAACGTTAAAAAAAGAAAAATAAATACAATGAATTAAACTTTATTCAAGTTATTATTTTTTTATCAAGTGAAATATTTGACGAAAAAATTAAAAATTAAACGATTCTTAATACTTAAGAACTAGTTGTCTGAAAATTTTGGTAAGGTAATGTTTCTGAACATAATTTAAAGAAAACAGGATTCTTTAATTCATATTGAACGAAAATATCATGTTTCATAACTAAATTTAATCAAACAAATAGAATCAGTAAAATGCCAGACCGTGCATGAAATTTTGTAAAACAGCGGGAAAAACTGAATTATAACAGGATTTTTTCTATCGTGTAAATGATAAATTTAAAAAATTATCTTTTTTTCTTAATGAAATTGAAAAAGTAAAGACTTTCATACTTTTAATGCTTACTTATACTATTTATAAACCACGAATCGTTTTTCCTTTTTAGAAATTCGTATAGAAACTCATCAGTTAACAATCTTTTTAGAAGTCACTCTGGGAAATAAGAAGGAGAAGTGCATTCTCGAAGGAGAAAAATATTTTTGTAATTTAAGTTATTTTCTTATTCATGAATAAATAATTTCTGAAATACTCACTCTGTGTATATCCTTCTGTTAATTTATGTTATACATTGACTTCAAGAGTAAACGAATCTCAGTATTGCCAAACATGTTTTTGCGTTTTATTTTTGTTACGTATTTTCTTTGATAACCTATATCCATTTTTCTGAAGGAATTATTTAGAGATAAATACAATAGATCAGAGTATTTTCGATTCAGTCGAATTCCTCTGCCATTTATCCATACAACTTAAAGTAATTGTGAGGAATATTTTAAATTGTTTGAATGTGTAAATGTATTGATGCTGTATGTTGATTTAAGTATGTTGAATTTAGAATGGTGATTCTCCTACCCAGATGAAAATTGGTATTTTTTATTTAAATTTAAAGTTATTGACTATTCGAACATATTTAAAATAATCATTTTATAAGTTCATATTTTTAATTTGACAATTAAAATTAAGTTTATTATTTTTTGGTAAAATTTAAATTAAATGTATTTTTAATAATTTGATGACATTTTTATTATTTTGGGATTTATTGAGAAATGGTAAAATTTATTATTTTTAATTAATATTAATTAATATATTTAAAAAAATACTTAGAAAAATTGTTCGAATAATCATGATTAAAAAAGAAATAAGAAAACCAATTAGAAAGATGACAAATGATGAAAGACTTTCTGAGAGTCATAATGACTCTTAATGTGATTGTAATAAAAATTCAAACGAGTCTTGTCTAAATGTACTTAATATTGTGACACACGACCACATGACACCAATTATCAAGGGACCGGAGACATTCGATGGGTCAGAAGTAGAATAAGAAGAATGGAAGAAAGTAGAATATAGAACAAGAAGACCGAGACCAAGATACAAAGAGAGAAAGATCGAAGAACCAAGAAGAAATTTTATTGTGAGCAGGATCATATGTCGGGCCTGTCATGAAGAAAGATATGTGAGACGGGAATGCCCAAATGTTAAATGCAACCATTGTAATAAGAAAGGGCATGTAAGAACACAATGTTATGAAAATCCAAACAGATTTAGGGAACGCGAACAATCTGGAAGAGAAGATACAAGGAATAGAAAAAATGAACGAAAAGAATACACAAAAACACAGTACAGAGGTAGGTTGAAATATACGAATAGAAGAGACCAAGTAGCAGAATTAAAAGACTCCGATAACGAGAGAGAAAGAATGTCTGAAATATCGAATAAAAGAGGAAGTCTAACAAGAAGAGAAAATATTACAAACAAGAAAAATTTCAGAGACGAACAGGGAAACAAAGGGGCAATGTCACAGGGAAAAGTGATCAGTGCCCTTAACTAAGAAACGAATGTATGTGTATGTTTTACTGTATGAATAATTGTTTGTATGATGACGTATGTTGCGTATGGGATGCTGTTGAAAATATTCCTCAAGAATTGTGTATATTAGTTGATGAAAATGAAATACACAATGAGAAATGTGACAGTTTGATCACAGAAAAGGATGAAGAAAGAAGCACACATATAATGAAAATATCAAAGTTTAAAATAGAATACCAAGAACTGAAAGGGAAACCTAGTATAGAATTTCAAATAAAGAATAAAAAAGTACGATGTCTATTGCATACGGGAGCACGAGTCGATGTAATTAAAGTAGACGTACTTAAAAATATGAAAGATGTCAAAATAAAGGAGACAAAAAGATACACTGTAAAAAAAAGATACAATACACTGTGCTAACAACTCAGAACTAGTAAATTACGGAATAGTACAACTAAAGATTAAGATTGAAAGAATACAGAAAACAGTGGATATTTTTGTGGTATAAGATTTGGAACCCGAAATGATTGCAGGAATAGATTTTTTAAATAAATTCAGCATAAAACTAAAGAAAGAAACAGGATACAACGAAGAAGTGCTGGTAATACACGATACTTTAACTGACGGAGACAGACTTAAAAGAATAAGGAAAATATACGCAGATAAGATAGATGAACCATTAATGAAATTACTAATAGATTATAAAACGATATTTATAGCGAACAAATGGGATATAGGGAAGACCACACTAACGAAGCATAAAATTGAAACGCAAGGAGAACCAATATTTGTAAAACCGTACCGACAGTCAAAATACATTGAGGAAAAACTAGATGATATTATTAAGAATTATGAGGAAAATGATATCATTGAAAAATGCAGTTTGCTGTGGAATTTCCCGCTAGTATGCGCATGGAAAAAAATACAAACAGGATATCCGAGTATGTGTTGATTTTTAACAATTAAATAAAATCACAACCAGACCATCATTTCCAATGCCAAATGTAGAAGAAATGATAAATACATTAAATAGAGCGAAATACTTCAGCACGATCGAATTTGGGATTGTATATCATCAAGTTGAATTGGAGAACGATTCAAAAATAAAAACAGCATTTTCGACAAAGAACGACCAATATTGTTTTAAAAGAATGCCATTCAGAATTGCAGCTGCCCCAGTGACATTTCAAGAACTAATGACAAGAGTGTTAGGAGAATTAAACTGAAAAGAAGCAGTTGTATGCCTTGACGACATTCTAATCTTCGCAAAAGACAAAGAAGAACATTTCAGCTGACTCGAACACATATTTCAAAAGATTAAAGAATCGGGCCTTCGAATAAACCCTGAAAAGTGTCAATTCATGAAAGAAAAGACAAAATTTTTAGGATATGACGTGAGCAAAGATGGTATAGAGACGGATAAAACGCAAATTGAAGCAATTAACAAATTTCAAAATCCTTCATGCATTAAACATTTAAGAAGTTTCTTGGGGCTAACGAACTATTATAGAAAAGTTTGAAGGATTATGCAAAATATTCAAAAATACTGGAAGGGCTATGTGGAAAAAATAAAGATAAAAAAATGACATGGACAAAGGAATGTGACGAAGCATTTCAGACATTAAAAGATAAAATGACAAAAACACCGATCCTAGCATATCCAGATTTTGAAAAGGAGTTTATACTGGATACAGACGCCAGTTTTGATACAATCGGGGCAGTACTGGCACAGAAGGATGCATACGGAAGGAAAAGAGTAATAGCATATGCATCCCACAAGATGAACAAACACGAACTATTACAAGAAAGGATTATTGGCAATCTATTACTTTACACAACACTTCGAACATTTCTTATACGAGAAGAAGTTTGTACTTAGAACGGACCAAAAAGCTATCTCATTCATGATGACAACGAAGAACCAAATAACTCCACAATTCCAAACTTGGATAAACTTCCTTAGTGGACTTGACATGAGGATGGAATACCGCAAGGGCGAAAAACACACCAATGCAGACGTAATGTCGAGAAATACATGTGAACTATGTGTACAATGTCAGACAATGCACAATGACGCTAAAAAAAGAAAAGTTAAAACTAGAATACTAGCATTAACAGAAGATTCAGAAGAATTCATTTGGCAGACGAATGATAAAGAAATAAAACATATTAAAGAAAATATTAAAATTGGAAAGATAAAAGAATGGCTACTGAAAAACAGTATCGTGACGACAAGAGATAACAAATATTGTATCCCTATGAAGAAGAGAACAGACTTTATAGAAGATATAGATAAAATGTTATGCCATGCAGGAAGTAAGAAAGTATACAATTGCATAAAAGATGATTTCGATGTGTATGAAATAAGACAACATATAAAGAAAATGGTACAAAGTTGCGAAAACTGCCAGGAAAGGAAGACGCTGACAGCAAAAACGAAAGAGAAACAGATTAAACAATTTACCGACGAACCATTTCAAAAAATGTACATGGACCTTTGCGGACCATTCAGAAGGACTATGAATGGATACCAATACATTTTACCAATAATCGATCAATTTAGTATGTACATCTGTTTGACCGCAGTGGCACACCAAGACGAGAAGACTACACGAAAATTTTAGAGAAATGGATTTGGAAATTTGGACCACCAAAAGAGATACAGGTTGATAAAGGGAAAACTTTCGAATCAGCACTCTTTAAAGAAAAGATTAAGAAATTTTAAACGGAGATAGTCTACTCAAGCCTTTATCACCACAACACTAACGGAATCATAGAAATATAATTTAGAAATACAATATAAGATTAAAGGATGAAATGCATAGAGATTTGGGATAAATATTTGCAGAAATCAAATTCATATTAAACGGTACAATTCAAGCAACAACTACAATATCTCCAATCGAGATAATCTTCGGCAGAAAACTCAGACATTGGTGGAAGAACACAAAAGAAGAAAAAGTGGAGAAAAAGAAATTAAAAATCCTATTGAAACAAAGTGAATATTTCAGGTCGGAGATAAAGTCTTCATAAAGAAAGTTAACCCATCAAAAGATGATGACCGTTATATGGAACAAGCTAAAATTATAAAGCAAAGACACAAAAGAAGTTATGAGATATAACTAGATGACGGCACGATCTTGATCAAAAATGTAGAATGGCTAAAGTCATTTAAACCGAGGGGGATGTTAGGAATCTTTTAAATTATTTGAATGTGTAAATGTATGGATGATGTATGTTGATTTAAGTATGTTGAATTTAGAATGGTGATTCTCCCACTCAGATGGAAATTAGTATTTTTTATTTAAATTTAAAGTTATTGACTATTCGAACATATTTAAAATAATCATTTGATAAGTTCATATTTTTAATTTAACAATTAAAATGAAAATTAATATTTTTGGTAAAATTTAAATTAAATGTATTTTTAATAGTTTGATGACATTTTTATTATTTTGTGATTTATTAAGAAATGGTAAAATTTATTATCTTTAATTAATATTAATTAATGTATTAAAAAAAATGACTTAGTAAAAATGTTCAAATAATTACATAAAATTGGTACTGATGGATTGTCATTTAAAACGTGGTTGAGTCCTGTACGAGATGATAAAAACAATGCACATTGTACAAAATGCAGCTAAAATTTTTGGGTGGAAATTAATGGAATATGTGTCGTTTCTTCACACACAGAAGGAAAAACCCACGAGAAAAATTACTCGGATAAGGAAATCAGCGCCTCTGCTGAAATTTGTTAGTAGTAACACCCCTGATTTCTCTAAACCTAATCATGTTGAAGGATTTGCAACAATGAAGGAAGAATTAAGGTGCTGCATTCACTTTGTGGATCATGACTTCCTATTCCAGTTTGCTGACCACTCAAAAGTCTACCAACAATTGTTAGGACTTTTGAATGGTGGAAATTACCGTTGACGCTTTGATCACGGTGAGTAGATTTTTGGAGGTCACCAAACAGACCTGTTGTACGTAGGCGAGGAACTTTTAGCAAAATGATTTAACGTGTCTCTGGCATATGAAGAGCGCATGAAAAAGGAAAGCTTGAAGCTGTCGAAAAAACCACTGCAATTAAACGTAAGAAAAATTTAGATGAACAAGTGAGAACTTTACACGAAATTAGGGTAGTATTCTAAATAAATATTATTATTGCATCTTTTTAGATTGAAGAGGAAATGGAGCGTAGTAAAGAACATCGACAACTGCTTCAAGCATAGAAGGAGGTGATTGACAAGAAAATTAGTCATGAAAATGACGAGAAGAAGTGATGATATAAGAATATCTAAAGAAAGTGGTTATGATTGCGATTAGAAGAAATGAGGTCGAGCATGAAGAAAATAAATTACTGACACATAAGAAAGCACAGGAAAACAAAATAGTGTAGGAAACGATTTCCAAAGCAGTGGAATTTATGCCATAACTCTACTATAAGAATTATTGTACATCTATCCCTTTGATATGTAACATAATTGCACTTTAGCGTAATTTCCAAAATACTATATTGATGATGGGGTTGCCTAATTCTTTAGGAAATATAGTTTAAATTTTTTTAATAAAGTTTCCTGTACCTATGTGAACATATTTTTTTATTTATATTTGATAGGGTATTATATGATTTCCAGAGGGGGTATAACATTCCGTACATAGGGGCATTGTGTCATACGGGATAAATTTGTAAATTTAAAAACTGACCGCTGGGATCACTGAATAGAATGTGTTAGAACTTAGGTTTAAATATTTCTGAAATTAACCAAATTATGATGTAGTACACTTTCATATCTTCTTCAACAAAACAATTGAGGTTTCTTAAAAACGACATTATTATTTGTACAAATTATCTATTAGTAATAGAATATTACACTAATTTGTCCATGGAATTTATTATTAGAGATTTTCCTATCGAAATGTTAAAAGTTAGAAGGTTTGTTATTATAAATCAAATGAAAGGTTAAACTTTCTCCTATTAAAACGGTTTAGAAACAAATTGTAATGGAACAAAAGGTTTATTATATTATAGTTTCGTTAGATTACATGAGAGAAATAAGAAGATTAGAGGGAGTTAATTGATCTTTCATTCTGTCGGGAGACTTAGGTTCTCTAGAGGATCTTCTGGAGCCTTCGCGTACAGAATGTCTTCTAGATAAAATTGATCAATGTTTTGTTTTGCAGTTTTGTTCATGCATTTCTTAATCTTTGTGACTTCTTTTATTTTATTCTGCCAAGGACAACATAAATATCCTTTTGATATTATTAAAAAGCAATCAATAATTACAAAAACTACAATCGTTGAGTATGATTTCCTTTTTAACTTTCATGAAATTGTTTCTCGATTCAAGTACCTGTTTCATTTTTCTATAAGTCTTTTTGTCTTTGTGTTTTTGACTTTTCCGTTTCGATTTTAATTCTTAGGTATGCTCATGTTATTTGCTTTTTCAAAGACTAGTCATTCACTATGATCTTTTTTTCTTGATATATGAAGGGTGTGGCTTCTACGTTGGTTTCATTTTGCATTTTGTGAGGATCTGGTGCACTCTTAAAATTTTAGAATTTTCAAAATAAGAAAATATCCAAAATCAAAAGTTTTGAAAAGAATTATAATTAAAAATTTCTGTAATTAATTTTAAAAAAAGTAATTCTAAAAATGCTTTAATGAAATTTTATTTGCTAAAAATATAGGTTTGAAATTATTTTTTAAATAATTGATTTTTAAAAATAATTTTTTTACGTGTGAATAATTTTGAGAATTATTTGTCCTTAAATTTTGTAGAATTTGAAATTTATTTTAAACCACATTTTATAAAGTATTGAATGTATTTCTGTAAAATTATTGTAACTAAAAAAGTGAAAAAAATAATAAATTCAATTTGTAAAAGTAAGGATTTTAATAAATAACTTATCAATATTTATAATTCAGTATTTTTATATATAATTATTCAGGTCGAAAAGAAAACAAAAGGAAAAAGTTTTTCAACAAAAATTGTTTGAATAATTGTTAGTTGCTATATAAGTTTGCTTTAAGTTTTGCGTTTTAATGAATTCTATTCTTGACTAAGAACACAACAGTTTTCAAAGTCGTTTTTAACATAGACAAAGACATGTTAATAATTTAAATTAAACATCATCAAAAGACAGGTGTGGTGTGCTGACAAATTGCAGAAAAAAATATTGATAAATGTAAAAAATACTGTTTTTTTAAATGATACAATGAAAAACACTGTTTTTGAAATAAATTAGTTGATAAAGAGCATTCAAATTGTTGTTGTAATCGAGCAATGATGCTGTGAATGAAAATGACGATCTACTGATTTCTGATGGAGCGAAATATCATTATAATTATAGCTGAGTTATCTACAGAGGAGCTCTTTATAATATCTGCACAATTTGTCTCCCGACGGATCGAGTATGGGATCGTAAATCGAATTTTCTTGGATGTAAACTCCATTACCTTTGTCAAGGAAGTCATGATCCATAAAGTGAATGCAGCACCTTAATTCTGGGTCTTTCACTGACGGTCTAATTCGTCGATCAGATTCAGACAATCTCCAACGATCTGGGATGTATGACCGTCTGCATGAATGGGGACTTCACTATCGGACGCGACGGAGCAGTAATTTCGAGCTAAGACCAAAACGAGCTTTATTAAGAATTTTATTACCTGACATTCTTTGAAGCTTCATAATCTGTCATCAGCAATTATACTTATTTTTTAAAAATTATTAAAATGTTAGTTTTCATGAAAGATTTATATATATATATATATATATATATATGTATGTATATATATATATATATATATATATATATATATATATATAACAACGCCATTTATCGGTATAAGATTTATTTGCGACAACATGTTTCACCTTCACAAGCATCTTCAGGTCTTCTCTTTGAGGTTTGTAAAGCGATCTTCTTTTATACTTGCTTGGTTGTTATGTAACTGTTAATATGTAACTCGTGGATTAATTTATTGATGTGATTGGATGTTTCACTCTGCACATTCAAGCATGGTACGAAATGCTTTATTAGAAGTGCTTCTGTGATGATCCTTTCTCTACAATTATCAAAATTCGAGTTCAATATTTTGAATTCACTTTCCCAATTGACAGTTTCCTGATCTTTATATGTCGTCAGATGTTCCAGAATTGAACTTTCCCTGCTCTGTTGAGAATATTTAGCTACTCTAGTGCGAAGATGACGGTTTGTTTCCCCAATGTACAAGGCCTTGTGACATGTAAATTGGTAAATTAGGTTGGCCTTAATTACTAATGGAGTGTTGGATTTGTTCGTAAAATATCGGGAAGCTTTGTTTGTTGTGAAAATAATTCTTGCTTTAAATCCACGAGGGATGTTCTTTAATAATACCTTTTAAATTCCTGAGCCCCCTCTGAATACTGAAGTTTTAAAGTTAAAAAAGTTTTTAACGCGATCTCATGGTTACTCCGTCTTTTTGTATAAACTATTCATCATTGAATATAAATGGCACATCTTTTGTACTAAATTCCAAAAGATGTCTTAGAACTGTGGAGCTTTTTGATTTTTCTATTATTTGTTTCTCCCATAGTTCAACACATAAGTTTATAGTCTCATACAGCGGAATGTTCGTACACAGATTGGCAATATCGAATGATACCATGTATTCTTCTTTTGAGTGGTTTTTGTGTTCAAGAATTTTGTTCACAAAATTAAAGCTGTCCTTAAATTCCAATGGATTGCTGATTAATGGTTTGATCAATTTTTCCAATACTTTAACCACTTTATACCTGGCGGTTCCTATCATTGATAAGATTGGGCGCATTGGATATTCGGGTTTATGGACTTTAGGTAACTCGTATAGTTTTCCTGGTTGGGAGCCTTGCGTTTTCAAAGTTTTTTCAAATGATGGATTCAAGTCTCCGCTCTCAATTAAAGATTTAATTAGTTTGCTTAACTGTTTTTCTTCCAGTAATGGTATTGGTAAACCATTTTTTCACATTGACATTGGGAAAAATTAATATATTTTAATGATTTTATTCATCTTCTCTAGGTAAATCGATTTTTCTTGGATGTAGACTCCATAACATTTGTCAAATCTCGAGATAATGATGTCTTTCTTCTTTTTCAAAGTTCTTCAGGATCTTTCCGTTATCCAGATTTAATTTCTAGTTTATATATATATATATATATATATATATATATATATATATATGTTGGGTATTAGAAATCTTTAATATAATTATTTACCTTTTAAAACACAAATCTTAAATCTTTAATCGTAAATCATTATTCCTTAATTTTTTAATCTGAGACCTTCAATCTGTAATCTTTACTCCGAAATCTTTAATCTGACTCCAATTAATCAGAAAGGACTTCCAACATAAATATATAGAAAATGAACACAAATTCTTTTATGAAACTTTATTTCAAATAACAAATATTAACAAGTCAAAAATAATAATAATAATAATAATGCAATTCTTGATGACAGAATACAAACACAAATCAATATTTCGTGCGAGTTAGCAGATTACAGTAAAGACTGTAAATCTCCAAAAACGAACGATGATTTGATTAAAACTTTAAATTTAAAAACCTTTTTCTCCCATACGGGATACTTATGGTTTTTTTTAAAACAATATTTTAAAGATTAAAATAAAAATAAAATAAATTTGGTATTCACTTTACTTGTTTACGGGAATTCTTGTTAGGTAAATTTTTCAGCAAGTATTTTTGGGCAAACCAAAACTAAATTTGCTGCTGTTTTTATAGTAGTTTTCATCAGCCTTGAAAATTGATAAAGTAAAACAAAGACCAAAATATTTATAATTTTTAATTCCAAGTTTTGTTAAACAAATATTATTTTGTTTGAAATTAATAATTTTACTAAAAGAATTATTTGAAAATTTTTCTTACATAAAATTTTATCAAAAGTGTTCACATGTATTTTTCGAAACCCTAACATATATATATATATATATATATATATATATATATAT
>MQRK01245596.1:0-10949 GCA_001938485.1 Girardia tigrina
ACTTACAGTCACAAAGAAAAATTACTCGATTCCTATCAATATTTCTAGCGAACAAAAGCAATAAATGATCATCGATCGTCAATTAAATGAATATAATAAATGTCAATTTTAATTAGTCTTTTGGCAGGAGATAAATGGACTATAAAAAACAATAATAATACAAATATAATAATTTTCAAATTTAAATTTTGAATATTATTAATTTTTTTTTGTATGTATAGCCAATAGAAGATATATAAAGGCAAGAAGTTCACTTTGGTACTATTGAAGGTTAATTCTCTATATCATAACTTTAATTTTGACAGAGTTTATATTTGTTGGGGTTCCGAAAAATATAAATTAAATTTTAAAATCTAATAAAAATTTAAAATTAATTCGCTGGTTAAAATTAATAATTTTTTTGATTATTATAATAGTATTTTAATAAAATTTATAAATATTTGTAAATATTTTGAGAATTGTTTTAGTTATTCAATTTTCAAGGTTAGGAAAAATTAGTATATAAGCAATAGTTATTTCAGTTACAATTCACACAAATTATTACTCAAAGAAGATTTAAAACCTGAATGTACGGTAAATTAGATTTTTGTTATTATTAAGAAATATTTAAGTATCCTGTAAAGGAGAAAGGTTAGGTTTATAAAATAAATAGTAACATTACGAAAATATCAGTATCCTATAAAGGAGAAGTTAAGTTTTAAATAAAATATTTTAGCATCGCTCGAACTAAAAAGTTGTTGTAACTGTGTAAACGAAGTTTGATCTTTGAATTGAAGTGTACTGGAAAAGTTGAATTTATATTTGTACTTCAATTGTTGTTTGCAGAATAAATTATTATTAAAGGGTCTTGTTCATTCTTCATATATTATTGTTGGAAGAAACCTTTTGTTTTCTTGGAGTCAGATTAGTAGTTGATTAAAAATTTAAAATAAAACGAGATTTTAATTGTATACCCAACATATTGTTCTTAAAAATTATGGTTTGCTTTACGATTTCGTCCTCAGTTATTTTAAACGATGTGGTAAATCGACAAAAATATAAAGTAAAAGGGTCTATAAAATTAATTATGTATTTAGAAGAAGCTTTAAATACCTCATTGAATTCAAAGTGATCTTAGAGATCAATAGCATACTCCAGAGTGTATTTTCTTTAAAAAAAGGCTTACTCTTCGCATCATTCTTAGACCCAATCATAAAATATGTTTTCTAATTCTTGACTTCTACTTGTAAACTTTTTCCGAGAATTTTGGTTTTGTGCAGAATTGCTTTTCGCTGGTGGTTCATTTTTTCTCCATATTCATTCTTCCTATGATTTTTCCTTATTCTTCATGTATTTTCTCCTTAAATTTTATCGTATATCTTTTCTTGGATCACACAAATTATTGGACTGAGATTTTTTTAATTACAATGTTAATCCTTGTACAATTATATCTTAACTAGAAAAAGACTCGTCATATATGATGGGTGAGATGAATTTTCGTCCCTCAAAGTCCCTGTTTTAACATTTAAATAGTAATTATTATAATTTATTATTTATTGTTTTTAATTCGGAGTTAATTTAACAGTCGATCGATTAAGTCGGCTCCCGGCGTCTTTCGTGGAAGACGCTGCACCGACAAAACCGTCTGGATGTGACCATGTACCACGTATTCTGAATCCACATATTCTTATAAGAAAATTTTCCATATGTGGATTCACTCCGGTACCCATTCTATTTCGCATTTTGGTCAGAGCATGACCGACAAACCAATAAGCAAACATTTTAGACAAATATATTATACAATGATTTAATAATATGTATACAAAATTTAATATAAAATGAGATCACTTATTTAGTGCCGGTCTTTAATTTCGAAATGTCTAGAAAAAATAAAGAAAAGTAGAACCGGACTTTTATTAGGATCCGGTCTCTAATTTGGAATAACACGATGTAAGCAAGCATTTCAACTATTTTATAAACTCGAAAAGCTTCTTAATCCAACGTATTCTGAACCAAATTTTTAATGTATTATTTTGGATATCTTCTGTTGTTTAAAAAAAATCAAGTTTTGTAAAACCCAAGTTGACTAAATAAGACAAAATTGAAAATTGGAATAAACAAAAAAAAATAAATAAATAATATTTTTCTATATTTTATTTTAAAAATGTTTAACACATTCATTTTCAATTTTTTTATTAGATAATAAATGAAAATAAATAAATAATATAAACATTAATTTTTCAAATTATTTCTTTTTGAAAATTAGAGAAAAGAATAAAACTAAATTATTTCAAAAATCCATATTTTACATTTCCGTAGATTTTAACGGGAGAAGATTGGAACTCTGCCATGTATAACGGCATCAAGGCCAAAAAATCCATGGCAGCTTCAGCGTATTTTGCCTTAATAATGATATTTGGAAATTGTATCCTTTTATTCAAAAATATCGAAGGAATTTAAATATTATAATTACTAAACAAATAATCATTGAAAAAATTAATTGAATGATTGCTTTCCGAATTTTCTCTTTAGTCTGCATGCAAAAGCAAATTTATATAATGAATATTGCATGATTATATTTTATATTATAATTTCATCATAATTAAAATTCGGTATTTGTTCAGATATTAACTGGGGAAGACTGGAATACCGTGATGTATAATGGAATACGATCCAAACGGGGTATCAAAGAAGGAGGAACAATTTTTTCTGTATATTTTATTTTGTTAGTTGTCTTCGGAAATTGTATCCTTTTTATAAAATGAATATATTTAAGAAGAATACCAAATAAAAATATTTTGTCGTAATTTACAATAATATAATAAACAATTGTATAATTAAATATGTTTAATTAAATATGTGATAATTATTTAAGAAAAATAGTTTTGTTAAAGTTATATGTGAGTTGTTTATTTTGTAAGTGGCTTTAGTTCATTTTTTATTTCCTTTTTTCAGTGGTATACTTACTTTGTTACACGTACAAATTCAAGTTATTTATCAATTAAGTATTTCAGATTACTCATATTCCGACTATATAAGAAATCTGAAAAATTTTAAATCTCAAGGAATTCAAAAATAATACATAAAATCTGATTTATAAAAAACCGTAATTAGTTTTTTTCGTAGAGGAAACGTCCCCAGGTAGACTTATATAAATTCACACGGTTTTCTTCTAAGTACCCGTGTTATGTTTCTAAGCAGGGTTCTTTGACTTCTTCATCCCCTGCCACCACTGTATTGGGTGATTGTCTCTGCACACTCTCCACACATGCACCACGCGCGCCACGCAGTCTTTTCGATAGTCAAACGGTTAGTATCCATGTACCCACCTGTTAACCACAACTCACCCCCAGACAACTCGTATCTTTGACTATCCATATTTTAAAGTACTTAAGCAAGTATTATTTGATGTTTAATAATCTAAATTCAAAACTTAAGTCAAACTAATCCGTAGTAGCGACGGACGGTGTATACAAAGGGTAGGGATATAATCAGCGCAAGCTAGTGATTTGCGTTTACTAGATATTCAACGTTCAAGTGAGATGATTTCAATCCACTATTCCTGACACGACAGTGATTCAGCAGGTTTCCCGGCCATTTCTAGCTAGGAATAAAACTCGCTACTAATCATTATCCGATCTATCAATCGTCATTTGAGAACACTTTCGGTTTTCTATATAGTTTCATACTCTACATTTGAAAGTACACAATTTTTCAAGATTACTGTTCGCTTAGTCATTTTTAGAGCATGGAAATGGTCAAAATTTATGCGTTGTTACTTAATTTTGCAATTAAAAAACCTAACACATAATTATTTTTTCCATAATTATACAAAATATTTCTATATGTACAGAAAATCAGGATGAAATTTGAGATAAACATGAGAATGAAAATGCCTCGAAACGCGTTGTCTGATTTAAAATTCAAGTCAATGTATTATAGACATATATTTTATTTATTTATATTTATTATTAAATTTTTCAACTTATTTTTTGGTTGATTCTATAGGAAAAATAACTTTTTATGATATTGAAACACTCCACTGGTACACTGTTTAATTGTTTTTATAACTAAATAATTTAATTCCTATGTAATTTTATCCATAAATAATTAAATCCCCTAGAGTTAGGACATTGTGAGCTTGCAGGATTGCGGAAATCGGGTATTGGATTTAATAATTCTTTATTCTTTACCAAATCATCATTGAATTAATCGTATATTTGTAAAAGTAAAAAATTAATTTCATTTATTTATTATATGAATTTTAATTTATATTTCATAAATTGAGGTTAATTATATAACGTCATATAAATAAACTTTTATAAAAATATTTAGTCTTCGTTATGATCTTCGTTGATTTAGATTAAAAACATTGTTTTGTTGTCAAAAGGATATTATCACAAATACCATGATAGTACAAATATTGTTACACGACAAACTGTCCATTATTTTCAATCACTTTCTCCCACCTTTCCGGTCGCTTCATTTCTTTTGTTTCTTAAAACCTGTTGTCTTTATCAGTAGAAAAAGCATTGTTGGAACGATTTGATGTCATCATCACTCGTGATTTTTTTTCTGTTTATAGAATTCTGCAAGGATCTAAATAAGAAGAAATCGATGGGACCGAATTTGCAGAATACAGTGGATATGGTACAACTGCCAAACGAGTGATAAGAGTTTCTAACGACTGACCAAACTTATCTATAGTCATCATACTGAATTACAAGACTTGTAGATTGGAAGTTTATGGTGAATGGAATGAGTCAATATCTCCAACTGAACACAATATATCTCTGAATTGATAGTTTCTTATCTCGGAAGGAGCTTTAAAAATGGAAAACATATTCTTCTGATCTTCGATTTCTGGTTTTTGCATCGTTTTGGAAAGTTCACATCGTTTTGTTAATGATAATAGGGGTTCCACATGGTTGTAAACAATCTATTTTGTACGAGTAACCAAAAACTTCAAAAAATGAATTGTTTTATTCTCCTTTAAAAGTGGAATCTCAAATGTCTATACGTTTTACCAATTGAATGTCTTTCAGTTCATATGGTAATCACATGTCGAGCTTACTGACCAATCTAAGTTTCTGTAAATGATTTTTAACACTTGATGGGAATATGTTTATGGTCTTTAAAATATTTTGGTCTTCTTACGTAGATTATATCTAATCAGGACTGTAATTTTGTCAGCGTCGACTTCAACTCATCCACCAGACCGTGGTGCATTTTTCACACGAAATTCTTTCAAACAAAATGAAGAAAACATTAAAGTAGAGAATATAAAAATATCAATTGATATTTTATAAAAAATCAGGTGTCAGAATTGATAATTGTATCTAACTTTTATCACATCTTTCTATATTTTTATCTTGTTTATTCAGATGTATTAAAAACTCCATTCATCTAAAAAATACAATGACCGAAAACTTTACTTGGTCGACTATGCTGTGAATGTTATGGGAAACGTTATGAGAGGTTATATTGTTAATATAAGTGTTAAGTTATATTGTTAATAAGTGTGTAGTCTTGAAACATTTAAAGTAATCAATCCATCGATAAACCGAATTGCAGATCTTTTTCTTTGGTCTTACAACAATTTTTAATTTTAACATTTAAGAAGCTCAAAAATATATCGGTTCTTACAAATAATTCAGCCAAACTATCAAGATCTAAGTTATATTGCTAGGCAAGCATATACCAACTTATCATGGTATAATTATAAAAAAAGATTTTTATCAGGAACTCTGCAATCTAAAGTTATTTAATACTTCCCACAATTTTGGACCCACCCCTCGTAAAATATTACTGAATTAAAAAAATGAATAATTTTTGAATATAATTTAATTTGTAAATATGATTCTTTTTCAATAAATTCAAATACAAATGCAAACAAACTTAACAAGTATTTAAATATTAATATCTAAATATATAAAAATATACATATTCCTCTTGAAATAGGAATTAATTTGGTAAAAATAAAAATATAGCAATGTTACAGTAAGTATGATCGTGAACTCCAGTAATGGTCCAGTAGATCAATTTGTAACAGAAATGAAGTTTTACAAAATATTCTCCCCGTTGTAAAGTGTTTGAAAAACCACTTTGGAATATTGAAGAGATTAACAGAAAAAAATTCAGTTTGCCAAATATTGAAAAAATACGTGATTTATAATATTAACTTCACAAATGAATATGTTTTCAATAAATTTTTTTTAAAATTTAATAAATTACATTATATCATTGATGGACTATCAGAGATCATAATTCAAACATTACGAGTATTCTTCTTTTTTACTTAAGTATGAAATAAATAAGAAAGTTTTATTTAAATAAAGAGGCATCAGTCATCGAAAACATTTTAATACATAAATGATTATTAATAATTGGTAGCAAACATATTTAAATACGAAAATTCAAATCTGATTTACTAAATATATTTTAGTATTTCTGTCTCCTTAATAGTATTCGTTATTATTATGGCACGGAATTTAATGACCTTAAAAATAAAAAAATGACTCTCTTTTATTTCCTCTTTTTCCGGGTGAGAAATTATTTTGTTCTTCCCTCTGCCAATAGAGCCGCCACAGTAACCAATCCGCCGCAGTCACACCACTGCGCCACCCACTCTGTTATGAATGATTATTATTACTACTAATAATAATAATAATAAAATAGAGTCATTTTTTTATTTTTAAGGTCATTAAATTCCGTGCCCTTGTTATTATTGAAAAATTTATCATTATTGCAATTAGATTCATCTCCGTGATGACTCTCGAAAGATCTTGCACCATTTTTCATCGTTCTAATTAGTTTTATGTCTGCATTTTTTAATAATTATTATTCGAACAAATTTCCTCATTTTTAACATTTAATATTTATTTATTTTTAAAGTAGTTAGGTATTCGTTAAAAAAATAATCAATTTTGCGTTTTTAAATTAAAAATTATTTTATTTAAATTTCATTTTAAAATATTTCAATGTAAAATATTTTTAAATAAAATGATATTAAAAAAAATTTAAGTAGTTGATATTTTCATTTATTTGAAATTATAAGAACTAATTAAAACTAATTGCAAATTTATTTCTGTAAGTAGCGTTTATGCCACTTTCATTATTATCACATTCTAAAGTCATAATTTAACACCACAAAAATTTATTAATATTTACAATTCATATACTTAAACAAATTTGTTGTTACTTCAATTATTTCACCCAAAATTAGTTCATTAAATTTTTTCGATTAAATTTTGAAAATATACAAAAATTTAAATCTTAAATAATCTTACATTTTTTTACAAAAATTTTACAATACGTTGATCTTAAATAATCTTATATTTTTTTCCAAAAAAATTACAATATTTTGATCTTAATTAATCTTATATTTTTTTACAAAAAATTTACAAATTTTTAATGTAACCAAATTTTACATTCTTACGAAACTTAATCATAAGGCTAATTAATTTAAATTTACAATAACCATTTTATTAAAAAAATATTTCTGAAAATATTAATCCGTTAATTAAAATTTATTTAGCTTATTCTATAACTTTTATTAAAATATGTTAATTGTTATTACTGTAAACATATTTTAAATAAGTATTTATTATCATATTTTTACTCTACATTGTAATTGTTAATTTATTTCTTTTAAATTTTCAAATTAAAAAAATAATAAACTATTTTGGCGAAACTTAAAACTAACCCCTCATAATTTCAAATTTCTAAAATTTCTTTAATTAATACGTTATGTTAATTTAAATTTTTGGATTACTTATATTGAAAATTTTTCCTTATTACTTTTTAAATTTAAAGTTTATCAAATTATTAAATTTTCTTTTATTTTATAAATGACAATTGTGTTCGAATGATCACTTATCGCAAATACAATAAAGCATTAACTTTCCCATTTCAACTTACCACATTCATTCACAATTTAAAATGTTCCTCATAGCTTGTTTATTATAATATAAATAATTTTGAACTGATCCACTGTAGAGTGTACAAGAAACACTTATTGTGTTTGTTTATGGGTTCAAAAAATAAGGTACAGTTTGCTTTTTCATAGATCAACAACATATAAAGTAAACATCAAAAATAATTGGTAGTTTTAGGACCAAACCTTTTAGTTTAAAAAAAATTGATTTTCAAATATTTGTGAATTAGAAATTTTTCAATTTAATTTCACTCTAGGATGTCACTGCTTAAGGTGTAGGTTTATTTGTGAAATAAGAACATATAGTTTTCAAATTTGACGTTTTGATCCCAAAATTCAATGCTCCCGGTCTCACATATTCAAATTTTAATTTGGATTATGTGATTGAGACTTTTGTTGAGCAATATTTTTACACTCTGAATGTACTGTTTGAATTTTACAAAGCTTAATAAAATTTGGTATACGTTCTATCAATGTGAAATCAACACTGAAATTTTCTTCTATTTGCTTTCAAACGAATTTATATGTGCTTTAAACAATTAGAAAAATCAAAAGGGAAATTATTTCCAGCACAGGATTTTTATGACAAGATATTTCCTGTGTTAAATTTTTCTGTAGCATTTAATTTAGATATTCTCTTTTAGATATTATCTTATAATATATCAATATGATTTTATGAACTGTTAAAATTGATTTTGAGAATTAAACAAAATATTAACTTATACATTAGAATGTTTTAGTTCTATTCTGTGTCGAATATTCAGACTATCTGAAATACATAATCAGCAAAGTGTTCACATCCTTTTTTTTATCAGGGAGTTGCTTGGAATTTTTGTTTTAGAAAATCGATATCAACTGGAAATTTTAAAATCTAACGAGGAACTGTACCCCCACAAATTAAGGGGAGCTTAGATCACATTTTACATCACCAATACACTTATCTAGTCTTAAACCTCAATATTCTCTAAATTAGAGAAAAGAAATTCATGACATTTAAAATTTTAAAAAATTTAAGACTGTTACAGATAAATGAAAAGCACTTCGATTATTTTTATATTCTCTTAATAGATCTTTAATTGCAAAAGAAGCATAGCCACATTGGGAGCGGTTAATTAATTTTAATAAATTTTGAAACAGTCGCTGAAGTATTTGATAATGCCGAATATGTATAGTTAATAGTATAGTTGATGCATATAAATATATTTTTAATTAATCCATTATATTATTTATTCTTTTTTACTTTATAATATAATATTAATTTTAACAATCAATGTTTAGTATTGTATATTCGTAGAAACATTATTTTAAATTAGTAAATATATTTTTTCTTAACAGAATATAATATATCGTTCTATAACATTTAAAATTTTTTAGAAAAATTGCTTGCAGTCTTGATTTCGAAATGATTTTATAGTTCATTTCTTATCTACGAAAATTAAAACATTTTCAAAGAAATTAAACAATTTTAACAACCAAATTAATAACTCTACTTCTTCCAATCTTTCCACAAGTTTGTTGATTTCGTTTCGCCAAAAATACAATTCATGAGATGATCCTTACTTTTGAAGCTAATGCTTCTAATTTCATTTGAAAGCCAGTGGCAGATTATGGTAATTCATCGGGAAAAAGAGTGTGGAATAGGGAAGATATTGACGGATTTCCTAACCGAGCTCTTGAAGTGCCATCTGACAGTTTTTTTTTAGTTTTATGATCGAGCATGGAAAGAAATCTCCTGGCCTTGTCAATCCGGTCTTTTTTGTTGAATTACCTCATTGATTTAATGCAATAGGGTTTCATATAAATTATTCTCTATTGTCATACTCTTTCCAAGTATTTTCCAGTTGATTAGACCTTCCCAGTCCAACCATACGCAAATCATTGTCTTCATCGCGTGCAGTCTTTCTTTGTCCTGAGCTTAGATTTATCTCCAGGATTCACCTCCTTTTTCCTTTACTTCCTATTCACATAGAGACATCATTTCTTCTCTTCAGTTACTATTTTATATAAAAAAACGTTGCTGTGACAATGGGTAAAACTCATCGACTGAAGGTGGCTTGAGATGATCACGAAATCCCAATGTATCTTTTTGTTCAATTTTTTGCCAGTCAATTTTCTCAAATGGTCTTCTGAAACGATATGTTGGGGTCGAAATTATTGAGTTAAAATTTGGAAAACCATTCCGGAGCACTTTTCCCAGCTATAGCGTCCTCTCCATACACGGCACAAATATCTCTAGTAGCTTCACTCGCTTTTGGACCTCGATTAACGGCAAAAGGAACGTGACAAAACTTGCGATTGTTTGTCAACTTGACTATCTATTTGACGATGCTAAAAGACTAAATATACTAAAATTTTGTTGAGCATAACTTTTGCTTTCTAATTGGTATGTGTAGTGACTTCCTTATATATTATATATAAATTTGAAAATTATGTATATAAAGATATAAATATATTGGAATAAAAAATCGATATAAATACATATTATAGTTTTAAATTGTAATTAAGGTTTATTTTGATTAAATAAATACATTCTTGCATATTTAAATCCAAACATATATCAAAATACTTTATAAAAGGAAAAATACAAATTTCTACGCTAATTTTACAATTTTTTACACTAAATGGAAAATACAATAAAAAATTATAAAAAAACATTTATTGATAAAAATTTATAATATTTTTTATTCATTTTTCATTTCTTGTCTTCTTTTTTGTATCAAAATATTTCCAATTCGTCTTATTATGAATGATTTGAGGTCTTCCTTTTTTTGCCTTTTCGGTTATCGGTTCAATAAGAAGATTCAATTTCTTTTTCAAATACAATTCATACCAGACATACTGATACTGTTTAAGCTTCACAAAAGTACAAGTGCACCATACATCGTATACGTACGCTAATTCCGAGCGAGTAAACACAAAAAAATAACTGAAATATAGATTTTTAAGTTCATTTATGTTTTTAGCATCAAAAAGAGTCAAATATTTTTTTTCTATCGACAAATTTATTTTCACAAGCCGAAAAACTATAGATTTG
>MQRK01245598.1:6198-31031 GCA_001938485.1 Girardia tigrina
CTCATATATAAGCTGCAAAAAGCCAGTGTTAATTTAGTCTGAAGATGGCACTGGGTAATCCGCCGAAATTAATTACGAAAATAAATTGTGAAAAATGGCGTTCACTTTTTAATAATTTATTATTTTATTAATTATTTATTTTTATATTTTTCATTCATTAAACTAATTATTTTAATATCATTGATAGAATAATTACCAGCTATGACTTTTAATTTATTTTCAATTTATAATATGATTTCTAGGGTTTGTTATTTAATTATAGATTAATATATTTATTTCATAGTTCAACAAATTTTAAAACCAGGAAAAGAATTCATAATCAACCAAATTAATAATTAATTATTTTCTCGTTAATCCAATTTAATCATTTCGCCAAAATCCATTCATTAAATTTTCTTTAAGATTCCAACTTATACTTTTGTATAAATTTATTAAATTTTCCCAAATAAAAGTTATCTTTCGAATTTACTTCTTATGTCAAAAAAAATAAATTAATTTAATTTCTTTCAAAATAATTTCGTTCAGCTTAAATTTTACCCGAATTATTGTTTTTTTTAATCAGTTCACTTTCTTATTTTAAAAATTTTACAAAATATTTTTGTTTTTTTAAAAATATATCTGTTTTAATTAATCTAAAAAACTTTTTTTAACTTACGATCTTTGTTTACTTTAATTATTATAGTTTTTGTTTTTTAAAACAATCCTCTTTTAACTTTTCATTTTTTTAACTTTAGGTACTTTTTTACTGTTATCTAATTATTTTATTTTTTTTCAAAAACTCCTTTTCATTTTTTTAGTTTTATAAATTGTATCTTTTATATTTTACGTAATTATTTAATTTTGTTATAATTTTTGAATTAAAATTTTTTATAAATTATTTCTCGAATTGAAAATTTTAACTTAATTCTAATAATTTTCATAAGAAAAAAATATTTGATTCATTTCTGTATTGATACATTGTACCTGTGACCAGCCATTCCTATTTTGATTTTACGGCTAATTTCATTTAGAAAAGAAGTTTAATAGTTATGTTGAAATACTCATATTCGACAAAATTTGATGAAATGTACTCTGAGACCTTAAGTTACTCCTTCAAGAAATATTATTTTCATTCTGTAAAAACCATAAAAGTGTGTTAATTATATTTGAACCTTTTTTCATTATCAATGGTTTGATGAAATCGTTCCATTTGTTCTTAGTTTCTTTTTTTCTTTTGGACATTATTCACTGGGTCGTGAACGCCCCCAATTATGTACAAGCCTTCGTCACATCTCTCTATTTCTAGTTTCTCTTTTCAAATCTCTCATGTTCAATCCGCGCCATTTTTTTAAGTCGTCTGTTCATTTTCTCTTTGGTCTTCCTCTTGGTCTTTCTCCTTCCACTGATGTCTGTAGAATTTCAGCTTCCTTCTCTTGATAGTCATTTCTATTGATTTCGGTCTTTTACCTAGTATTTCGGTACTCAATTCCAAACAAATCGTTGGTTTTATTTTCTTTCTGAGTGATCCTCACCATTCTTTTCAATTTAAATACTTTAAGTCTGTCCATGCACTTCTGATTTATTGTCCAACACTCGCATCCATAGAGAAGTGTTTGCCAGCCTTAGTGGGTTTTATTCTGCTCCGGAAGTTGATTTCATTCAGGTTAAAAAATGTGCTAAGCTTAATCTTTGCACTTGTTGCAATAGCCATCCGGCTTCTGATTTCTTCTTTCATTCCTCCATTCTCTGTTATAGTAGAGTCTGAGTAATGGAAACTCTAAATTTTGTTAAATTAATTAATTTTTAAATTTATTTATTGTTAAAATACTTACAACGAAAAATTACAACGACAATTAGATTATATATTTCTATAAAACTACTCCTCATAACTGGAAGATCTTATGCGACAAATAACAAATGTCATATTTTTGTTGGGGTATTGGGTAGATATTGCAATTTATATATATATTTAGATCAAAAAGAAATTATTAAAAATAAAATATATTAGATCTTTATGACAATTACAAAATACGAAACCTTAAAAATTTATTTAAATTTATTGTAGGCGGTGGGATAATATATCCTCACGACACCTTCTTATTTAAATTACGTTTTAAACAACTTAAATCAATTGATACTTTTGAATGGATTACCTTTCGGTCAATAACTTTTGCACATTGACTAATAATTTCGATGGATATTTATACTAAATTCGATTTCACGCACAGTTCAGGGTCCAAACTGTGATCGTCCAAAGTACGGTTACTAAAAATAAATCAACTAGGTCGAAGTGAAAAACCAATTAAGGTTTATTAACTTTTAATTAACTTTTAATTAATTTTTTATTGCATTTTCTTATTCTTTTCTTCCCTTTTTATACGTCTTTTCAACTTTTTAATTAATTTATTTACAGTTTACTGTTTGATATTTTCGTTCTTTATATAAATTTTTTTTATAAGTCTTTTCAACATTTTTAATTAATTTATTTACAGTTTACTGTTTGATATTTTCGTTCTTTATATAAATATTCCATTTTCTAATTCTTTTTATTTATTTTCCTAATCCTTTTATTCTTCTTATTTACATAATTTTATTAATAATTTTATAATAAAAGTAAATAATTTTTTCTTATTTACTGGTTAAACAAATCTTTTTTTTTAAAAATTAAAAAATTATATTAATATAAATACTCAACATTTTAATTCTAATATAAAAGTTATTCACTGAATAAATTTCTTTCACCGCCGATATTTTAAGAGGAGATTTCTTTACTGCTTGTTTGACATTGACCTCCTCTTCCTTTCGCTGTAAAACACTTTTATAACTGCAATTAAGAGTTTTGAAGATATCTAAAAGGCGTTTGGAAAGTCTTTGGCGTTCTACATTTAACTAAAAACGATCAAATTTCATTTTATTTTATTACAAAAATCCCATTATTATTATCACGATCATTATTGAAGCGTGTAAACAAGCTACACTTTATGTTATTCGATTTCTCTGTGTTTGAAATACTCCGCAATCTATGATTAGTGTTCAGTTTGAAATTATGAGAGAGAGTTGTTTTGAAATTTAGACTTGATTACTTTATCTATATAGATTGCCATATGCTCATTCTTTTAAATTATTACCGCCATGAATCAATCTATTAATATTGAAGAAAGGGTTTATCTTATGTTATGGACATTCACGTTTGAATAACTGTGAGAGGAGCAGAAGATTATTTAAAGGAAAGTATGGAAAAGATGCTTTGTTGGAATTAATAATAAAATATTTAAAGATAAGTTTCTTTAAATTGGTTCTCTAGTTGCAGATGGACCACGGTAAATGTAGATAATCTTAGTGTCATTTATATAAATAATGAATAGAGATTGCTGAACCTTTTTCGTATTTTAAATCTAGAACCTTTCAGACATAAAAGTGCAGTTCATGATTATTTATTCGCTTAACGAAATTTACAGGTTTTGTATAAAAGGAAAATAGATATGTAAATCTCTTGTTTGTAAGTTCATTAAATCACAATATGTAACTTCAAGCGGTATCACCTATTGTTCGTAGGTGGTTCTAAAAAGTCATTAGTTGTAACAACGGTTTTTTCTTCGTTACAAACTCATGCTGGTTTCAGCTATTTACTCAGAAATCAATTAAAACTGGTTTGAAATAATGGTTGATGTTGCAGTTTCGAAAAGATTCTCAGTTGTTCAACGTTTGTCATGTCTGGATTTGGTGAATCTTGTATATTTTAGCTTCTGTTGTTTACTTTCTAAATATTTATTTGATTAATTTGTCGTTGATTAGAGCTGTATAAGCGTTGATGTTGATTATGTTACGATATAAAGACAACATGCTCTATTTGAGTCTTTTTGAAGATTTTTGCGTAGAATAATTTAGTCATTATTAAACTTATTATTTGATCTTATTTAACTTTTTAAATATTGTGTCTGTTTATTTATATATTTACCGTTATTCATTTGATTATGCTTACTTATATGTTTACTGAAACCAGAAGTATAATATTTATTACTTGTAAATATATAAAGAAAACATAAATATTTAAATGAATGTGAGATTATATTTTTAAATATATATTTTGTTTATTGGTTAAAAATCTATTTTAAATTTGAAAAAAACTATTTTATATGAGGGTCGACTGCAAACGGATAGTGATGACTACTAAGTAGTATTGGGGGATAAATAATGTAAATAAATAAAAATAATGTAGATAAAATATAAATTTTGTAACTATTTTACGTATGTTAAGAGAACTCACACATTTGACAGAACATTTATTACATTCACAAATTTTATCATCTTTATGATGATCAACAGTAATGCTTTCACTTAGATCCATCAATCAATTTTTCAATATCTCCCATTATAATCTGAACTATACTTGATAAGATTATTTTATTTAAAAATATTTAATTTAAATTTGATTGGCTAAAATAAAATATTTTTATAGTCATTTTTAAACATTAATTTGATTTTAATTATTTAAAAATTTACAAAAATAAAATCATTAAAATTATTTAAAATTTGCAATAATAAAAACTAAAAATTTGAATATTAAATCTAAATTTAAATAAATTAGTTTCAGATTATAAAAAATTAAATATTGACAATCCATCTGGTTAGGAGAGGCACAATCCCAAATCAACATACAACATTTGAACATGCAAAAACTACACAAAAACAAAAAAATCCAAAATAATCATTCATTAGATTTATCAATTCACAAAGGACTTCTAATTTATATATACATATACAATATATACATATTAATTATTAATTCGGAATTGGTTCCAAAGCTGAGAGATGTCGTTATCCAGTCTATATAATCAGAGCTGGAAAAATCATTTCCAAGTCGGTTAATAAAGAATTTATCATTTTATCATTATTGGTAATTAACACATAACTTATAAGTGAAGGTGATTTAAATATAAACTATTTATATATTATTGGATAGTAAAAAAAATAAATGTTCTCATAAAATAATATGAAAAAAAGAGTAAAATAATTTATCAATAATAATGAAAATTATACAATGAAATGAAGATTATGTATCTAAAATGGCAACAGATCCAGGAGGATGTTAATTCTCCAATGATGACTATAGTAGAAAAGAATCCAGATACAACTAACTTACGCACCAGATTTTATTCTAGAATAATAATAATATAAAATAAAAAGATAGAAATTATTTAAGGAAAATTATATTAATTACAACTGTTCGAACGGAAGGAATAAAAAATGTGATAGCTACTCGACACTAAAGAAGGAAAAGAGATTTCGAGAATCAACTAAATATTTTAATTACATTATTAGTGGAGTTTGTTGTTTTCGTATAATCAGTTTCGAGAAAGAGTTGAGTTAATGAAGGTGTTGACTGATAGTAGAATTGGATGGTAGAAGGATTCGGAGTCATATGGGAAAATAATCCGTAATTTCTTATTGTAATTCCTATTTTCTAATTTGTAGATCTCGAGATCTTGGAATTAGTTTCCACGGAAAATTGTCGTTTTATTTGTTAAGTTGCTTTTAATTTTAATTTTTATCGTTTTCAACATGTATATTGATTATTTTTATCCATCAATATTTTTAATTCCATTTATTTTATTTACCCCTATTATAATAAAATTAATAAGCATCGCTTTTTCTACTCTCTTTGTTCTTATAAATCCTCGAAATACAGTAGCATTTGGTAAATATTGATCTTGAGTTGTGTCGCTTTATGTCATTAAATTCTTTATTATTCGAATTTAGATATTAGATTTCGACATCGTTGTTAGGTATATTTGTTTCATTACTTCTTTATTTCAAAACAAATAGAACACAAGAAAATACAAATAATAAAAAAATGTTGTAAAAACTACATAAAATATGATACACTATATAGACGGAAATATGTTAGGTTAAGTTGTATATGAGATATCAGAAGAATAAAAGGAATGGGAGTTAAGTCATTTACAATGATAATTATTTGTTTTTTGAATCATTATTTTGAAGAAGACTTGGGGACCCAGTACAGCAAGGTCTCCAGAACCTAATTAATTAATAATTAAATTTAATTAATAATAATTAAATAATAATTAAATTTAATTATAATTTCATTTTTATAATTATTTATTTAAATCTGTTTTTTTAACAATTATTTATTTTTTATAACAAATACTTAATAAAAGACAATTTAATAAATGACAATAAAAATTAAGTTTATAGATAGTTTATGGATCATTTATAGCTATTTTTATTAATATTTATTTACGAAAATCTTATAATTTGTTGATGAAATTGTTATTGTTATTTAATAAGCTTTTGTTAAAATTGACATCATTTAATTTGATTGAAAACAATGATTTTGTAGCAAAAGTTATGAGAAATAAACTTGCAACAATTTTTTTTAATAATCGATAAGCAAAATTATTTATAGTTTTGTTAAAAAAAATAGTTAATGACAATATTTGAATATATTTAAGTATAAAAGACAAGTTCCACGACTCACTAAACAATAGAATATAAGGCACCAGTGACATCACTTACATTTAAAAATATTTAAATATTAAAAAAAATATATAATTCAGGATTTTTCAATGAAAGAACAAATAGATAGTTTCTGTATGAGACTTAAAAATAATACTCCCTCCGTCCGGAAATATGGTATACATTTCTACAGAAATCGTAGATTATTGTGATTATAAAAATAAATTGGCAACTGTCATTACATTGTTATAGTAAATACTCATGACAATATAACCTGAAATATTTGACGAACACTTATTTATGAATAAATAAACTGAATGTAAAATATTTAAAAATCCGTCATCAAACGTAAAAAAATATTAATAATGAATAAATTAAAGAAGTCTACCGGTTTTTATGGTGGTTACAGGTACAATGACTTTGCAAAAGAATTATTAAGTTTCATAGTTATTTATCTCTTTTAGTGACTTGAAACATTTAACTGTATTTTTTCTTTACCAATTTTGTTCTAGATAAATAGATAAATCTGTAGAATGATAATATAATAAATATAAAGTAGTAATATAGTAAATTGAATTTTAAGTGATCAAAATATTATTAGTCAATTCTTGCATTTCGTATTTTCAAAAATGCTTTAAATAGATTATTTATCAATAAGATATATATATATATATATAAGAGGACGATGCGTTTTCAGATAATAATCCCATTAGCAGGTCAATCCACAACATGTATTAAGCCAACACATTATACGGGGGACGATACAAACATTAAGAAACATTTTACCAATAAATACACTAAATGCGATCAATTCAATTCTCGCAAACCAACCATTGGCAGCTATCAAATGACATTTGAGAAGACAATATGTTTACTCTGTCATTCAGTATTTTACAAGGTGACAAAGACAAAAAAAAATTTACTGTTTCTACGAGTCGTTACTGTTTTTATAAGAACCTAAAGGTTGTCGAAAAGTTAGGAACGTAAATTTGAACATCTAATGAAAAATTTAGAACTTAACAACTTACTGAATATTAATAATTAACATTAAAATGAAATGTTAGAGTGAAGTTCAATCAAAGATTCAAGACTGCAATGTTATCATCTAAAAGTTAAAAAACATATCATTTTAACAGTACCTCTCCAAGCTCATTTAAAATAGAGAAAACGGAATCGAATACTATTGTTAAAAAACTGTGAAAATTATGCTTCAGCATTCTTCTGCAGACTCTCTTAAAACATGTCGCAAATATTCGACTACCAAGTCTTAATTACATTGGAAATTATAAAAAATAATATAAATAAAATAAAATAAAAAAAAATATAAAAAAGGTTACACAAAAGCTTCATTGTAAAGGTCATAAGTAAAAGAACATATTTCAATGTTTACCTTTGAATGTAACTTTTTATGATCATGTTGATTAAATATATGTTGATTGGGGGATTGGTTAGCTAATGTTCAAGAATGTCGTTTAAGAAAAGGTTTTCCTTATAAGTATACTGGAAGTTTTACTGGTTTGAGATTTTACCGGAATGAGTAAACCAAAGACCAATAACTGCTTTTGTCAAAGATTTATCATTATTACTATTGTATTCATTATTATAATAATTTTTGCTATCTCTTTTTATTTACTACAACTCTAAATTAAAAATGTTAGAAATTAAATTGTATATATACACATATAATAAGATATCTTTTATCAATTTTGATTTAATTTCATTATAATTTAATCAGACAGACTTTTTAACTTTTACATCTAAGAAACTGAATATTTGATCAAGTTAACGCTTTTCGTGCTTCAATTTTACACTTTAAAAGGTCGCATTTGCAAGTCAAAACATACTTTTGTTATGGTTTTCTAAGTTCAAATAGAACTTTCATCTTGTGATAACAAATTATTATTCTTTCTGTTCCTTGGAAAGTGCGACTTTAGAATAACATTTATTATGTAGAATTTTTGTGAACACAACTTGCTATTTAAACAATTTAGTATGTAAATAATAATTTATCATTATTTTTTAAATTTTGATTTTATTTTCAGATTTGTTTTGGTCCTCACTTGCTTGATTCTCAGTGTCTTGTCCACTATAAATGTATTTTTTGATATAACCCATCGGATACTTTATATTTTGGTAAGATTAAGTTATTTTTGTTCGTTGTTATTAAAGTATTATTTATCATTCTTGATTATCTAGTTTTTTTAAAATGCTTATTATTTTTGTAAAATAATATTTTTCTTCTGAATTTTTTTCAATACCCTTATTTAATGTTTTAATTTATATTTGTGTATACTAATCATTTGGGATTAGGATTGTTTTATAGGTTTTGAATTGTTAGTATATTATGAAGAAATTATTATTAAATTTGTTGGAAAACAATCTTTCATATATATATATATATATATATATACTCTTTTTAAATCAATAGTTCGGGTACAATATTGCTATGAGGAATATTTTGAATGGTATTTATTGTATGTTGTTTGGTATGTTGTTTCAGGATTGTGTTTCTCCAACCCAGATGGAAGATTGATATTCTAAATATTTTAAAATCAAATTGTAAATAAATTGTAATTTAAATTTTTTTGAATAATAAGACGTTTAGAAATAGAATTAAATTTATCAACTAAGAAGGATGTCTAGCTATGAAAGTTTTATAGAGAATTGTCCTAGTGGCGATTCATGTTGTGATACAAATAAATGTATTAAAAATTTAATAAGTGTTCTTAATAGTTGCCTTATTTTATCAAATTGTACCCCAACCCGCAACTTTTGATCAAAATTTGATGAAAAATAGTGTAAAAATAGACAAAAGTTATCTTTTAAAGGTTAAATATTTCAACATAAATAATAAAATACTTATGTCACATAAATTCACTTTTCGTCCAAACCAAAAGTATTACAGAGCGGAAAATCTTCCTCTTGGATTCGTTTCCTGAAATAGATCAAATATTTGACGCTCCTCTCAACCGCTTATAAAGGAAAAGCGAAGGGCTTAAGAATTTCTTTCACTTAGCTGGCCAGGCTTGTAAGCTTTAATATTTCATTCAAATTACTTTAACTTTACTATATTTTGAATTTGACTTTTAGCTCTCACTGGTCTCACGCCAATGCAACAATTGTTTCTTAAATGAAATTTCCTCACGCTTCGACTGTGATTCAATGAGAGATGATTCATCATCATTTTGATCAACATTCTCAAATTTTAATATTAGGTAAACAATTTTGTTGCAAATTGTTTTCTTAGAAGCAATTGGAAAGTATTCATGACACGTTCGTTGCTGATTTGGATTTTCCAAAAAGTGAAGAAAATCAGTTATTCAGCGTTCGCACACTTTAAATTGAACTTCTTTCGTCAGTCGCACGCTTAAACTTGTGTTTTACTCATACAAATTGTCGAAAAGCTCGGTGATACTATATTCAAAATGTTTGAGATTGGTTGAACGCAGAGACAAAACCTCAACAGTGGATTTTATTGGGACGAGCGCTTTGACTGTTTGTGCCAATAATATAACTTCATTCTCAGAAAAATTATAAGTGATCTCCAAGTTGATCAAAGCTTTCCGAATTTCACTCAAATACTCGAAAAATCTTTACAGCACCTCACATGTGCTATTTCATCTTGTACCAACGTCAATGATTAACGATTTTGTCAGTTGTTCACTTCCAATGGAGATTTTTGAAACTTTTTTACCATGTTTCGATTTTTTTATGAGACACTTCAAATTTGTCTTCATTGCTTTTTCATAATATTTTGACTACTCAAACACTTTGAAAACTTCTTCGTCGTTGTAAGATTCTCAATCGCTGTAGTCGGTTTCTTCATCAATGAAAAAATTATTATGGTCATCAGATTCATCGTTGTTGTCGTATTGATTTTTTCCATAAATAACGTTTATAATTTGAAAATGAACATCTATTTAAATGCTTTTCTTTTCTTACAAAAAATATTAAACTTGATTTCAATTTTTAATTTTACAAATTTTAACTTATCAAATTATTATTATTTCGTATTTATTATTTTAATTATGTTCGAATAGTCAATACCCATTTTCATCTGGGTGATGCAATCACCATTCTACGTTCAACATACTCGAATCAACATACGTCATTCATACAATTTAAAATATTCCTCGCAGTATCGAAATACATTATCATAAAATATATTTCGAAATTTTGTTGATTTGTTGTTTAACAAAAGTTGCGGAAAACGTAATATAATACTTTTTATATTAATGTGTTTTAGGTTTCTTTCAAACAATTTTATTTCAGCATATATTGTTAAAATATATCGTATTTTTATTTTTTAGAGCATTTGTTTTGATTTTTTCTAACATTCCATGGAGTTTATAAAGTGAAAATATATTTTATGTTGTTAGTTGTTGTACTCATCAAATTTTTAAGGTTATTGTTGTCAATAACTATATTAATATCAATAAATATAAGTATTGTAAATAAATATGAATGAAGATACAACCATAGTTCAAGAGAAGGATTTGTCCAATGTTAAGGTCTTATTTAAACTATAAAAATAATTTTAATGAAATTGCCGAGAAAAAACATTTTGTCTATAGGTTTTCAAATAAGAAATGTGATAAAATACAATTTTATAATTATTTGTCTTTATTTTTAAGGTGATAGTTAAATAAATATATATTTTAATTCTTATTTTCTTATGGATCATTATGAAAATAGATCAAAGTGATATCCAGAAATTTATTTATTACTGATGGAAATTGCTACCTGATATTTGGCCAGAGATACATCCTGCTCTTTGGTCAGACGCCCTTAATGAAGTAATCTGTGATCGGTATGTGAATTGTTTCAACGAAGATGAATTCAAAGTGTTCAATATTGGAGGACCAGGACTACCTTCTCAACCTGTTTCAAGGCTCTTGAGATCGGTGTTTTCAGTTTGACCATCTCTTTGAAACGAGAAAACTCAGTAAAAAATAAAATTCAATTTTCAAAATATTTGGGACTAATTTTGCTAGCCAAATTTAAAACGACTTTGACAATCTAATAAAGAATGGTGAAATGTGGTTCTACCGTTGACAACGATTAATCCTCCAATATCGTTACCAGTATTGAGACAAAGGCACTTTGTGAGTCTGAGCTGTTGTAAGGGCCTTCACATCCCTCTGTTAAATTATTCTGAGCTATTTTACATCATAATAAATACTGTTTTACTACTAACTGTGACTTAAATATCTAGGTAATTGTACACTAACAATACCACAGCCATCACATTCAGTAATTGCGATCTGGTAATTTGTACTGGGTTGTTGGTCTACTAGAATTATGAATACTAGTACACTAAAAGGTATAATTTTGAGGCACTTTTGCATAAAGACGGAATTTCATTTAATCTTATTTTGAAAGTATACCTGACTGGTAAAGTATGCTCAACGGACTCGAATCACCAGTTCCTCTTCGAAAATGTGGAAATTCAATGATGACACTGGTGGTTTAAATCATTTGTTATCCGTTTTTTTGGATTGTAAATGAATCATGTTGATGGCAAATCTGCCAACAAATCTTAATATTTTTGTCTTTAATATTCAGAAGTTACTTTGACTGCTTTATATTAGCATTCAATGTTTAAATTACATTGATGACAGCGTCTAATTATATTCCACTTCAAAAAAAAAATTTGTGCCGTGGGTGCACTCAATTATGCACAAGCATATGCTTGGGTTTTGCATATTTTTGAGTGTCTCAGTTGGCAAGGAATCTGGTGGCGCCTATCTCCTCTCCAGGTATGGATGGCCGTTGGCTCCAAGAAGCTCATCCGTCCTTTGCTAGGTTTTCTTTTTAATCCTGCTAGGTGTCCACACAACTCTTCACCCAGGTTGCTCTGGGCGAGGCAGCCGGTTTAGTCGCCAACTATTCGACCATGGGACAAGTATTACAAGCTTACATGGTACCTGTAACAGGTTGCCTGACCTTACCTGTAGTCAATGGCCCCACGATTTCCCTATCGGTCACCCAAATAAGTACTAACGCGGCCGTTCGTTGCTTGACTTCGGAGATCGGACGAGGTCCGACGTACCTAACTGCGGTCATCGACTACATATAACCATTAGTGTCATTATATTAAGTTTTTATCTTACCTGACATGTAAAGTCCCACTAATCTGATTTCATCTTCTCATGATTGAACAATTGCAGGTGTTCCTTTTGTTACTTAATAATACGCTTTGTAAATTACGATACGTAACACTTCTAAATACAAAGTTCCTCAAGATTAAATCCTTAATTTAATGTTGCCGCTTGTGGTACCGATTGGACAACATAAGTGTAAACAAATTAGGCTTTTCTGAGATCTAAAATATAAAGGTATATTCAATTAATTTGTGATTTTGAATGTATTAATTTAAAATTTTAATTGGGACAGTATTCTAATATAGCATAATATTATATATATCAGTACAAAAACTGATTAATTATTATTTATTTTCAACTAAAAGTTAATTTATTTGTTATTTATTACTTGTTATAAATAAGTCACTTTTTTCATTATAGGAATTCATTTTGGTTTTCTGTTTTGGTTTTGAATATTTTACCCGGCTATGGTCGTGCGGTTGCAGAAGTCGATACATGGGATGGAGAGGAAGGCTAAGATACATAAGGAAACCAATAGCTATTATCGGTATTATAACCTTGTATCGTAACATCTTGTATTTATAATATTTATAAATCAAAATATTTATTGAATATTTTAATATTCAATAACATTTAATTAAATAATAATAATAATTATTATTATTACTTAATGCTAACGAATACGTCGTTCCTTCCTTACTAATTTTGCACTATATAAGATGAACATTTTACCACATCGAATCTATAAAAAATAATAATGGAGGATGATTTTTAATGACACTCTAATTAAATAAAGTAATTATAAGATGGAAAACGCAACTTTATTTTAAAAATGTTTATATCGACAAATATATTTATAAGATATTTCATAGCTATATATGATGAATTATGTTTCCTTAATTAATATCGTAATTTTAAATATTAATTTTATAAATAAATTAACAGATTAACTCTTTAAAAATTGAAAAAAAATGATTTTTTTAAAATTATGCTACTTGTAAAATTAGTAATGGGAGCGATATTTTTAATATTTGTTTTACTGCATGTTATTAGGTCGCCCAGTATGAAATTTGTAGAACTATTGTCACAGTTTATTGATAATTTACCGATACAATATTTACGTCAGTCCTCAAAGTATGCACTCATATTATCGACAAACTTTTTCAATTTGATCCGCAGCTTGTTGAGGTATTTCGAATAAAACATTAGTGGGCGAGAAACAATAAATTCCTGGCAGGCCATTTTTACTGCATTTTTGAAATGGAAAAAAAAGTGTTCAAATTGAGGAAGTCAGTTGGAACTAGATTTGGTGAGTATGGAGAATGATGCAAAAATTCCAACTCAAGTTCCTATAGATTTGTCACTGTCGCAAGTTCAGCATACAATTTTGCATTGTCGTTAAGCAAGATGGGAGTCGATCTGCTTACCAAACGCTGCTCTTTTTCATTAATTTTCTTCTTCATACCTTCCAATTGGTTGCAGTAGACAACTTTTGTGATCGTCAAACGAAGTTTCATGATGTCATAATTGGTTACACCTACAGCAGACCACTTAACATTCATCATCAGCTTCTTTTAATGAATGTTGTAATTTGGACTATGTTTTGGTGTTTCATTTGAGTCCACCCGGATTACTGAGCGTTTGTAATTATCATAAAGGATCCACTTTTCATTTTTTGATGTCCTCAATAACTAAGATAAGTAGCAATCAATCAAAAATCTGAGTAACAAAACGTTAGGTCACTGTCAAATTATAACTCTTTGAATTTATTATAATCATGCCTACAAATTTCATAGTTGACAATCTCATACATGTTGTGTTTGAATATTGAATTTCCTTATGCAGGTGGTCATTTTATGCCATAGTGTTAAAAATAAAATTTAAAAAAAACTAAATTTAATTAAATATAAAATGAGACATAGTTTTAATGCGATAAACCGCCGGGACAATTTCAGTAAATCTTTCGAACAAGCTATTACAGCATAATATAATATCTAATATGGGTTAAATGTTTAGTCTTATGAATCAACTAATGAAAAAAATAATTTCCGTATTATTATAAATTATAATATAATATTCATTTAGAATCTTAATTTTAGATTATACTAAAACGGTATAAAAATATAGTTGATAAGATTCGTTTCGGCAATACTGGATTTTATATCATTAAAGAATCATTCTTTTATTTCATATTTAAGTTTTACATTGCTTAAACAAGAGAGCTTTTGGTAACAATATATAAAATTTTAAAATTTATTATTATTTAAACAAGTTAATAATAATGTTTTAACTCTTTGTAACTCTTTTTCTAGTAATATTGGATAGGTACTATTGATGCTCTTGTAAGGGTTCGTTTTCCATATTTTAGACCATTTGATTGATGAAATCATGTCGATGGATTCTTGCCAGTAAAGTTTTAAATTTTGTTGTCCATTAAAGAACCTTTATCCCACTTGAAGTATTATTTGTAATATCCATGAACTATTATTTAGATTTTTAATCTATATTGTATTTAGCATAAATTTGATCATCTGAGTTTAATTACAGACTCAATTGTTGGCATAAATTATTATTTTATCAAATTAATTTAAAAGAAAAGCAATTAATCTTAATAAAATAAGTGTATGTCATCATCTTGAAAAGTGCATTGGTCTTCTTAATTAATTGGTTTTGTTAAGATAAGTCAAGATAATAGGTCTTATGCTTTTGTTGAAGTTCTTAATTAAAGGATTTTGAATCAGATCATCTTTTCGTTATTCTAAAAGTTATATTTACATTTTTTACATTCTTTGTGGTTTTATTTCCGCGAAAGAAGTACGCTAAAATGTAAAATGCCGGATTAAAAGTTTTCACGCAATTTCTTGTGGCTTCGTTATTCAAAAATATTATAAACTCAAATACACTTCATCAATATGGAAGGTTAACCTTTGAAAACTGTAAGTTTCGGAGAACTCAAAAAATGTACATAGAGAAATTTGCTTAATACCAACACAGAACTGTCTGCTGGTTATTTGTAAATAAGTTCTGGTTGAAGAATAAGATATTTGTTAAATAAGTTTTATGTATTTGTAAAAAAAGATATATTATATTTGAATAATGTATATAATTCAGAAATTAATAATATTTATTACTTGAATAAATCAAATATTCGTTCATCTAAATAATTGTTTTTGTTGACATTAAAGAACCTGGTTTTAAACAATATATATTTGTTATTTTATTTATATTTTATTATATTTCACAAATTTCAGCTATTATTTTCTATATTATAAAATTGAAACAATTTTTGAGTTATTTTTATGTTTAACTTGAGATAGAAATAGTGACATTTAGATGAATTATGTTTTATCTATTTAATCAATAGTTACGACCAAAATATATTTAGAGTTGTAAATACCTTCAAAAGATGCAAATAATAAGGTTACGAATTTGTAAAAGTTTGAGTTAAATAATTATTAAAATTGAATATTTAAAAATTCGACATTAATGGATTATCAAAGAGCTTCAGTTATACAAATTAAATTAAAAACGCTTTCCATTCGTTCTTCATTTTTTTATTTGATTATTATTAAATTATATTAAAAATTTAAAAAGAAACTCAATTTATGATGTAAATATTTTTAATTACAAAGCAGCAGATCGTATTCATTTATTAACCTGAAAATACAAAAACGACGAGAGATTTTATAAAAGGTAAGTTTAAACTTTTTAACAAAAGAAGCATAATTAAAGTTCACATCAATGATTTATCTTCAACTCGTTAAAATAAGTGACTGTAGCAAATATTCTCAAGTCATTCCATATAAGACCAGAAGCTATCAAATCAAGGCAACCCTTGATGATAAAAGCAACTTTTTGCAAGGGAAATGCGACAGTATTCTTACTTAAGAATTCAAAACATATTAAATTTTAAAGAAATCAATTTAAAACTTCATGGATAATGGATTTACAAGTAACACGGGATAAAATGTGTAGAACAATGCGAGCATTATGGTAAAGTAAAGATTAGCTTTTACAGATTTAAATGCATCAATACCAAAAGAATATTGGAAACATTTTTAAATTGATGCACATAAAGAGGTCCAAATTTGTGAATTAGAATATCAATTTTAACAACATCTGGATCAGCGATTTGACTCGTTTCGATCTTTTCAATATTTTGCTGCAGAACAGTCGCATTACTAAAAGAGTATCGCTTTACGCAGTATTGATGAGGTATTTATTGATGGTATATATAGGTATATATTGAGGTATATATACCATATGGATGAGGTATATTTGAGTTTATAATATTTTGAATCTAATAAAGAAGCAACAAGAAATTGCGTGAAAACGTTTAGTCCGGCATTTTACATTTTAACGCACTTCTTTCGCGGAAATAAAACCACAAAGAATGTAAAAATGTAAATATAACTTTTAGAATAACGAAAAGATGATCTGATTCAAAATCCCTTAATTAAGAACTTCATTCAACAAAAGCATAATACCTATTATTCTGACTTATCTTAACAAAACCAATTAATTAAGAAGACCAATGCACTTTTCAAGATGATGACATACACTTATTTTATTAAGATTAATTGCTTTTCTTTTAAATTAATTTGATAAAATAATAATTTATGCCAACAATTGAGTCTGTAATTAAACTCAGATGATCAAATTTATGCTAAATACAAAAAGATTAAAAATCTAAATAATAGTTTACGCTTTTATGTTACTAAGTTTAGTTCAAACAACTGGAAATTGTTCATGTAAGATGAGGGAGCTCAACTTCACATTAATATGATATTTTTTTAGATACTAAAGAAACATTTTGGATAACGTTTAATAGCTTAGGACGCTATGGGTACACTGATTGTGAAGTGAAGTGATTCCTGTATCTACTTGATCTAAACCCTTGCGGATTCCGTTTGTGTAGTTTTCTAAAGTATAATATTCACAAAAATGGCACTGATAACCTCCACTGTGCATTTGAACAAAAATTACATTGAGTACAGGGTTATTAAACTTTATATCAACATTATGCATTTTTATATCGACATTAATTCGTTTTAATATCGATATAAATTACCTATCAAATGGCAAGAAAAGAAAGAAATATAATAACAAGAGAAACAAAGGTTTTAATATGTCACAAAACGGAAAAAAATAAAATACATTACAGATTCGTTGCAGATACATCGACAAACAATTGTGAAAATCATAACAGATAACCAAAGTGGAGTTATGTTTCAAGAAGCAGGCCTAAAGAGAAAATCTACTTGTAGAATTCGAAATTCGACTAATAATCAAATTGAGCAAGTGATTTTTAATACAGTGGCACAGAATAACGCCACAATACAAAAATAAATTATACATAGTGTTCAGGAGACGTGTAATATTTCAGTCTCACAATCCACAATTTCTAGAAAACTCAAAAGAAAATCAGCTGACAAGAAAAAGACTGACCTTAATTCCAATCGAATGCAACACCGATGCGCAAATAAATGCATGAGCAGTTTATGCTGCCGAAATCTCTAGAATTCAAGACGTAAATCTTATTTTTCTAGAGTTTAATCAACATACAAAACTCAACTATGGATATCACCCGTTGATCAAAAAGCTTACATGAGTGTCAAGGCTAATCGGGGTACAAATCATAATCTTGTTACGACTATTAATTAACGCCTTATAATGAAGAAACCTTTAAGCAGTTCCTACAAGAAAAAAATGTTCCGTATTTTAACCCTACAATGCGCCGTGATTCATATTTGAATCAACCATATTTTACCTCAATATCTTTTAATCACGTGATATTCTTTGAGTGTTTACATACTGTGAACCAAAAACATTGTCTATGGAATGATAACTGCCCATAAAGTCATAGATGCAATATATTTTGTCAACAAAAATGACAGTTCAGTTTGTAATACTGGCCGCRTGTGTTGCATATATTTTTATATTTAAAGAAATTGCGCATTGTAGGGTTAACGCAAACTTCAACAAAATCCTGATAATGGACTATGCCCGATTTCATAATACTAAAGATATCTTAGGTTTTTTTGCAGAGAATAGAATTACTGTTAGATATTTAGTTCCTTACAGCCCAGAACTAATTCTCATAGAACAATTTTTTTCTATGATAAAATCCCGGTATCATGCTATTAGATTAAGTCAGCCCGAGAATAATATCGAAGATACAATCGACCAAGTTTTCATGTCAGAGGATTTTTCTGATGACTGTGCTGGTTTCTATCGTAACGTGAGACGTCGGGTTGAGTTAGTATGCCAAAAACAACAATTTATTTAAAAATAAAAAATATATTTAATTTTTATTTTGTATATGTTTGTATATTTTTTTTAATATATTTTTTAATAAAAGTGTAAAATCAATGTCAGTATTTTTTTTCTAATGTCGATATTGAAATGAGTAATTGTCGACATAAAAATGCATAATGTCAATATAAATGACGATATAATATAATATGTCGATATATATAATATAATGTCGATATAAAGTTGAATAAACCTGTAGTATTAAAATGTTTTCATGAATGTTTAATCTTATGTAATATCTCTTTCATAAACCACGAGGGCTAGTTTCATAGTAAATTATTGACCATAATTTCTTTTTTTATATTTTATTTTAATTCTATCATATTATTTTGAAGAAAAACCGACGTAAAATTATTTTTTTAATTTCCAATGTCATTTACTTTTAAATACTAATAATAGAAAGTTACTCTTCAAATATTATAAATGAATATGAAGATATAAATCGAATTTTATTTATCAATGATTGAAAACTAATGTTTCGATTTCACAATAACAACAAAAAAATGAAAATTCCGATTGAGGAAGTTCGAACAAATACTTTCATAAGAAATGAAGGGTTTTGTCACACTGACATTGTAGTGACCTGGATTACAGTTTTTATGTGGATCAATGTATCTTTTGTTGTTTCATTGTATATATTTTATATAACATATTTTTAATATATTCTTTGTCAATAATTTTTTGATATTTTTTATTCTGGATTCATTTTTAATAAAATGTATATCCGACTTGACAGTTACTTTCAGTTCGTCATTGTCTAATGGCGTTCCTGGACGACGCCGAGATTCATTATTGAGGTAAAGGTTACCATAGAAAATTTCATGAACCAATTTGAAAAAGTCTACTGTGTAGTCGCATTCTATCCGAATACACTATTGATATTTCATACGGTTTCTGATGCTGAGGTTCCACGTAGAAACACGTACTTCATAACAGTTCGAATTTCAGCCTTTTCAAATTTTTTAAATCATGAGAATCAAAATAAGTTATCAATAATTTTAATTACTTTTTATTGATGTGTTCAATGATCACGATTTGTAGCAATTCTATTATTAAGAACATTTAGACAAGTCTCATTTGGATTTTTATTACAATCACGTTTAGAGTCATTATGACTCTCAGAAAGTCTTTCGTCGTTTGCCATCATCCTAATTGGTTTTCTTATTTCTGTTTTTAATTATGATTATTCGAAAAAAATTTTCTAAGTTACTTTTTAAAATATTTAACCTCTAAAAAAATATTAATTTAAAAATAATAATTTTTACCATTTCTCAATAAATCCCAAAATAATAAAAATGTCATCAAATTATTAAAAGTGCATTTAATTTAAATTTTACTAAAAATTATTAAACTTAATTTTAATTGTTAAATTAAAAATATGAACTTATCAAATGATTATTTTAATTATGTTCGAATAGTCAATCCTTTAAATTTAATATAAAATACCAATTTTCATCTGGGTGGGAGAATCACCATTCTAAATTCAACATACTTAAATCAACATACAGCATCCATACATTTACACAATCAAACAATTTAAAATATTCCTCACACCTACAAAAAACTGAGCAGCAAAATATTAAGTCATTGTCAAATCATAATTTGAATATATTGTAATCATGCCTATAAATTTTCCTATTTTCGCAATAAATTTTTCAATAATTTTATTTCTTACAATCAATTTTCTAATTTTTAAGGGTTAGAACTCACTTTTCATCAACCGAGGCTTTTATTTAAGGTTTTTGATTGTCATCAGTTCAGATATTCTATCGTTACCCTTTTGCTTTGAAACTGTTTCGCCGGTTTTCTCAAAAATCTTAATAATTTTTTGAACTATCCAGTAATTTAGTTCAAATGCATCTTAATTTTTTTTGGTTGATTGACCCTTTCGAATTTTACAAGCAATTTTGTCGTGACCTTCCTCAGAAATTATATTGTGCTTTCTCTTAATGTTCATTTTCATTCTCTTTTTAAAAAAGTTATATGTATATCAAAATTTTAAAACAAATTTGTTTAGTTTTTATATGTTTTTTTTAAGAATTTTATTTAATTTTGAATTTTAATATTATTAGAAAATTGATAGAAAAAAATAAAAAATAGATCGACAAATCCTATAAGATCATATTCTCATCATCAAGTCTAAAACCTTCGTCATTTAGTGTACCTTTTGAGATCCATATAAATTGAAAATTATTTAAAAAATTATTGAATTTTAATTTTTTTTATTATCAAAAAAATACTTTTTTTATTTAAACTTTAAATATAATTACTACTTTAACTAGCATTTATAAATCGAATTAAAACAATTTTCAGGGTCAATGGACTGGTTAAAAGATGAATTAATATACTTTAATAGCATATGTGACGTTTTCAAATTGAATGTTAAATCTATTATGAAAATTAGAGTCGACGGGATTGATTTATTTATATTTATATTGTTTTAATATTACATAATAAATTGTTTGAAATATTATTTGATGTTACTTTATTAGAGTGACCATAGTATATTATATAATTACGCCACGCATTAATCTTCAATTTTTGTGATTAAATTTTTGTATTATGATTGACAAATAAAGTATGCAGCATTTGGGTTTGAATTCAGAAGCTAAGCTCATAACACCAAAATTTTATTACTATAACAATAAGGATTTTTTAAACAAATATTTCGAGGAACATAGTTGCCTTCTTTTTACAAAAACCATTATAAATAAAAATAAATATAAATACGATATTAATATCTAATCCACTAAAAATTTACTTTTATGATTGTATTTTATTAAAACTTTAATTATCCTCATAACGATGTTATGTCATTACGAAGATCATTTCTAAATATTAGAAATAGTAACAAAATAATAAGATACAGACAATTAATAATAAGAAATGAATAAATAATAATTTCTGAATAATAAAAATAATAAATAATACAGATTAACTCTAATAATATGAAAATATAAATAATAAATAATTATATATAATATATGAATGTAATAATATATTATTATAATATATAATAGAACATAATAGTCCTCTAGTTTATATATTTAATATATAAATACTTAATTGTATTTATCTTATTTTAATTGTATTAAAATTGTTTTGTTTTTTTTAAAAATATCGAAATAAAGAAACCTAGAAATTGTTATTCTAATTATTTTTTAAAAATATAAATTGAACTTTTTGTAAATTAAAAGCGATGTAATTGTAAGGAATTTAGATTGAAAATTTTAAAGTATAATGTATTTAAATAACCCTTAAATTCAACATTTTTTGGTTACTAATTATCTTTATGAAGCTTTCATAAATTTTTGTTTGCCTGATTTCGTAAAAATATAATTTAAATATAATTATTGTATTCACATAGTCTAATTAATATTTTAATTCTATTTCAGATTTAATAGTCGTACTTTCTTCAATAGTCGTACTATGTGTTGGAGTGAGGAACATTTTTGAATGGTGTTTATTGTRTGTTGTTTGGTATGTTGTTTTAGGATTGTGTTTCTCCCACCCAGATGGAAGATTGATATCTTAAATATTTTAAAACGTCGAGTTGTTTAATCAATTATTAAAAGTTAAATAATCACTTTAAAATTAAACTAATATTTCATAAATAATATTTTGATAATAATTTCTTAAAATAAATAAAAATTATTTTAAATTTCATTTATAAATTATTTTTGTAATGATTAAATTGTATTTTAAATTTGTTTGAATAATAAGACGTTAAAGAATATTATTAAAGATTATCAATCAAGAACGATGACGAGCTACGCAAGTTTTACGGAGAATTGTTGTAGTGACAATTCAAATTGTGATAATAATAAATGTAAAGGAAACTCAATTAATGTTCTTAATAAATATAATTATTGTATTTACATAGTCTAATTAATATTTTAATTCTATTTCAGATTTAATAGTCGTACTTTCTTCAATAGTTGTACTATGTGTTGGAGTCGGGGGGCGAATGTTTGCTACAACAGCCATTAGGTGACTTAAATTATAATATTGTCAGAAACGACTTTTTTTATTTCTTTAGGGGTATAAGATTTATTCAGATTTTAAGAATATTACATGTTGATAGACATGGTGGTACGTGGAAACTTTTAGGATCAGTGATTTATAACCACAGACAGGTAATGTTAAAAGTGAAATTAATGAGTAACTTAAACTCTATCTTCAAATTAATTAATGAAATATTGAATGTGTTTTATTTAGGAGTTAATCACATCATTATATATTGGATTCTTGGGTCTAATATTTTCATCATACTTCGTTTATTTAGCCGAAAATACCGGAAGGGCAAGTGAAGATTTTGCAACATACGCTGATGCCCTTTGGTGGGGAGTAGTGAGTTAATTTTTACTATTTTTTGGTTAAGGTTTTATTTTACATTATAAATTTTTAATAGGTGACTGTAACAACTATCGGCTATGGCGATAAAGTTCCTCACTCTTGGACTGCAAAAATTATAGCTTCATGTTTTTCTGTTGTAACAATATCATTCTTTTCATTACCAGCGGTAAAATATTTTCTTTTTTTTGAAAAGTCTTACAAAGATATCAATAGGGAATCATTGGTTCAGGATTTGCCCTGAAAGTGCAACAAAAACAGAGAGAAAAACACTTCACTCGTCAAATTCCAGCTGCCGCCACTTTAATCCAGGTAAAAATTATAAGATTCATATTTATAGAGTAAGTATCAAACTAACACTCAAGGCAGACATGATAAGACTGTCAAAGAACTATTAAAATAAATAAATAAATTTGAATCTATCAAAATCATAATACATTTCGAGTATAAGATATCTAAAGGTAATGGATTGATTGCGTATCAATTATTAGTAAAAACATGTATCGTTTGGCTCCTTATATTTCGATAACTTATTTATTCAAGTACTTCATCATGGCGATGGTGGTTTGTGAGTATTTGGATCATGTTAAAATAAGAAACAATATGTCCATGTAATGGATATTCCATTAAAGATACACTTGCTTTAAATGCGATTACCAAAGTTTTACTCAAAATGTGAGATATTTTAAAATACATTATATGTATATGTACAATTTAGTTAAAGCTTTTTTTACAAAATTGATTTTTGAACATGTTTCAGAATATCGCATTACATCATCAGCAATTATAGTTTCATATTTGTAATTGTTATTGTTACTATTATAAGAAGTTAGTTTTAAAGTAATGATTTTATTTATTTATTTATTTAAATACGGTAGAGATCAGTTTAAAGTTGTTGCAGCTTTAGTGTCTGAAATCAATGGTATAATTATCCTCTCTATTTCAATAGTATCAACATCTGGCCTAATTAGTTTTCGTGCTTCGTAATCCTATAAACACATCTAGGAATATGTCTGGTATGATGTCAAATATATGTTTGATTACATGTTCGACTAACATTTACAAATAGTTTTACTTGGCTTTTGTAACTAAAAACCTGATCATTGGCGCATTTAACCTTTGTTTATGACAATATACAGTCAATCCTCTGTAATTTGCCGATTTCCGGGATTCGAAAAAAGGGGTAAATTTTGAAGGGTGTTAAATTATAGAGGTATTATTGGTTATGCAACATATTCCGAAATCTGGGTATGCTAGTATTGGTGTATTGATCATCTTTTCCTTTAATTTTTGAAACGCTTCGTTGCATTCTTCTGTCCATATTAGCTTATTTTCTTTATTCTTTCCGCATAGTCCTTCCAATACTTTTGAATACTTTGCATAATCTTTTAAGAATTTCCTGTAATAGTTCGTTAAACCTAAAAAGCTTCTCAAATGTTTTACACATGAAGGATTCTGAAACTTGCTAATCACATCAATCTTTGTCTGATCTGTTTCTATACCATCTCTGCTGATCACATATCCCAAAAACTTTGTCTTTTCAACCAAAAAGTGACATTTATCTGGATTAATTCTCAGACCCGATTGTTTTATTTTACTAAATAC
>MQRK01245600.1:0-10115 GCA_001938485.1 Girardia tigrina
GGTTCAAATCTTTTGTTGGCGGGCCTTCTAACATATGAAATTCCATCGGAGCCAAATAAGCAAAACTTACTTTCATCACTCCATAACACATTTTCCCATTGCTCAGTCTTCCATTCCATATGATTCTTTGCAAACTCAATTCTGGCCTTCCTGTTCTTAGCTGAAACAAAAGGTTTTTTGGCTGGTCGTCTTCCATATAAAGAAACATCTTTTAAACGTCTTTTGACAGTTGAAACATGAACATTAATTCCATGAAAAGATGAAATTTCAGACTTTATATCAACAGCTGTTAGTCTATGATTCTTTCAGCTCAGATGTCTTTCTTATAGATAAAAGGCGATTGTAAGCCACTAGAACATTCTTTCTTTCTTCAATGGTTAATTGACGTTTTCTTGGACCAGTTTGAAATCTCATTATCAAATGATATTAACACTACTGTTGTGAATTTGTGAGCAAAAAAATTTACGATTATTTATGAGCGAAATGAATTACAAAAACAGATTTTATTAAAGAATTTATTGATTTATCGATAATTTAATTTTTTATGAAAGATAACAAACTGTTAAGCTACACATTTTGGCAAAATTTCATTAATATATTTAATACCATTCAAGAGATATAGCCAATTTTCACTTCGTCCGGTTATTTTTGAGCGCTACTGTAGATATAGATTTAGTTATTTAATCCAACTTTTAATCATTTAAATATTCAGAATTAAAATATCTTATCATACTTATAAATCTTACAACAAACAAAATTGTTTTACTAGTATTTTATAAAAGTTGAAGTTCATCAATTTATAATCATTCATTAAATTCAAAATAAATTATTCCATTAATAGTTAAAATTATTAAAATGTGTTTTAATTTTTTATTATATACCTATAAATAACTAAAGCAGTGGATCTCAACCTACGACCCGTGAGCATGCGATGTGTGGCCCGCGGATAACTTTCCAATGATGACATCTTAATGTATCTCAAATAATAAAATTTGTGTGTCCAGATAATAAACTTAAGTTTACATTAAATTTTATTTTTGTTTTTTTTGCCAGATGTTTTATTAAAAGCAAAAATTTGTTACAATTTAGTTTGAGTGCTTTACGGCACACTGCCTGACGTTGGCAGGGATACCTCAAAGCAACATAAAGAAAAACCAGATTCGCAAGCAAGAGTGGCCTTGAAAAGTCGCGACCAACTAGACCTGGGATTGAACCAGTGAGAGTGCAGTCGGAAAACCCGGAGAGATGGCCAACCCTGCCAACTCACGATTAAGCAGTGAACATTCATTTTCGAGATATCCCTATGATCAACTGTTTCGCAGCATAACCAGACCGAGATACAAAACTGAAGCGGACACGACTGGAGAAGGAAGATCCCCAGCAGGCCATTGTACTAAGCGTACGAGACACTTCAGCGTGAACTAGGAAAGGCAGTTCTTACAATTACGATCATAGCTATGCAGCTAGAAGCGATTGTGGTTGATATGCCTTGGATTATTATTGTATATATTTTCAATTAATCCATTGTCAGCCTGGTCATACTGAAATTTTACTTTTTTACACATATTCAAATAATTATTACTTATAGTTAATATCGGTATACAATACTAATGTTGACCAATGTGAAACAATATTCAGGGTGTTTTTTTGGCTTCTACATAAGAAATAATGAAAAACATAATTTGTAATGCAACAGAAAGTTAAATAGAAGAAAACTGCTACAAAATTCAAACCATTAAATCAGATTTAAAAGAACAGCAGCAATTTATCAGAGGGTTTACTAGAATTAAATAGCTTGCGACCCGCTAGTTTGAAACGTGTCATTTTGTGGCCCCCACACGTACAAAGGCTGAGAACCCGTGATCTAAATAATCTATAATTCATCAAGTAATCTCTGGCTTAGAAAGGAAAACCTTTAAATTAAATACAATATTCAAAATGATTTGAAACAAACGAGCTTGAAAACAGTTTAAAAAAGTCATTTGATTAAAAATATATATAGAAATATATATAAATAATTCAATATAAGTTTTTAAATCTCTTTCAAGAGGATTTAAAATTTTGTTTAATAATTTTTAAAAACCTCTTTAATCGATATTCATAATTGTTTGTTACCTTTTAAGAATAAATATATAATTTATGCTTTTGAATTTCATTATTTTTTATTAGGTTGTTGCAAACGCAATGCAGGATATTGAACCTAAACTTTAAACAAATGTAACTCAGCACAGAATTAACTTTATTAATCGACATAAAAACCATCAGAATCAATACATTTTTGCCGACCAGAAAGAAGTTTGTTGATGCCCCTAATTAGGAAGTCCTGAGTTCTGGATGCGATGAAAGCGTTAAAATCGTCTTTGACATTGTCTTGGTTTTTGAAGCATTTTTCCTGGAGGAAGTTATTTAGATGCTTCAAAAACTAGTAGTTGGGGATCGAGATGTCCGTTGAGTACGGTGGATAAGGCAGAGTTTCGTAGCCCATTTCGTTAAGCTTTTATAGGGTTAGTTTTGTGATGTGTGGCCGGGCGTTATCGTGGAGGCAAATTGGCCCCTTAACTTTCACCATAATATTCTTTTAGTGGTTTGGTTTCGAAAAGTAATGAAGAGCCTCATCGCGGTCCAACAATTGTGTCGAACGTCGCCGATTGTCGCAGAGAATATAGTTCTCATCACACGTCACAATCCGATCGAGAAGAGGATCGTTCTTTTGAATTATTTTATGGGCTTCCCATTTCTTTCAAGAATGGTATTGAATCTCTACGCTCTTTAGATAGTCCACTAAAACCAAATAAGTATATAAGCCACCCGATAGACCACCTACGGGGTCATTAGTCTTTCGCTTCCGCGCACACATTGGCAATCCAGTGAGAAACGACCAGTCATGGATAGCAATCCAATGATTCTGTATTTCTTTGGCTGTGTACGAGGGCTTTACACATCCGCGAAACGGCCATCTACAGGTTCCTCTCACAGTTAGATCTGTAAGGCGGAAGTCCAGATGAGTTCCTAAAGGACTCGCTTCTGACTATCCTATCAAAACAGCATTCGGCTGGACGATTAGTATTTGAGTTGCGCTGTCTTCTGGTAACGCGTTCAGTGGTTGATTCCCTTATTTTTATTACTTCCGCTCGTAAATATTTGAACTAATTGATCTAAATCATTTTTGCGCGCTGTTTTGAGATATCTGATTAATTTTCAAGAAGGAAAATGTGTATTAACTTACTTTGGTTAAAGAAATAGATTTAGATTTTACATCGTTAGTTAATGAGCTATATAATCTTAATGATTTCGTTGATCTTTTCAATGTTTGATATGTTCATCCTTGAAGAAAATAAAGAAATAAAATATTCAATTAAAAACATTTGCAAACAAGTGTAAATGCTTTAAATGTTTTTAGTTTTTTTTATTTAAAGATTGCTTTTTAGCCCCACTTCAACTTCAATTCTTTAGATTCGTTAAATAGAAATGATTTTAAAATAATATTTATAATTTAAATATACTTCGAGCAATATATGAAAATATTGAAATAAAGGAACTCTAAAATAATTTAAGACAAATAATTTGTGAAGAAATGTTGACGCAATCCACGAATAATCAACTTTTTGGTGATATTTTTCCTACTCTATGAGGAAAGAAGTTAATTAGAATACCGGATAATTTTAGTTTCAAAGATATTATCTATGAATCAAGAATTGTCATTAAACGTTTATAATATTAAATAAAAAATAATATTTTATACATTTGAAGCATTACAATTGATTTATTAAAATAAACTCGACAAAATAACTTTTTTTATTTTAAATGCAACAAAAATATGCAAATGTAAAAAATTAATAATCTAATAAAAGCTCAACTAACAAGAAAAATGATTCTAAGCTCAATATCCTGTAAAAACACTTGGACATGGTCCATATTCGATTTACAAGCAAGAATCTAAGGACTAAGAGAAGAAAGTCCATGGGAAATTTTATCAACTGACATTTGGTAATAGTTTATTTAATAATTTTTATTTTCTCAATTCTGCTTTAAATCGTGTGTAAACGGATGTCGGGTGAATTAAACTGGTCACCGAATCGTGTGATTGCTCTGATTTGCGATCTTCTGATTTTTTTAAAAAACGTCATCAATTTTTGAACATTCTTCTCCATTTGATTACACTGAACAAGTTTTTCTCAAGCACTAAAATACATATCCAAACCAGAATCAAGCACAACATTGCTATTATACAATAAATAAATAGATACTTCTTATAAACCATCTGAGACTCTTTCTCCTTGACACAAACTTGATAAAAATTTATTATATAAAGGTAATAGAAAACGTACTTATTCATAAAGATATGTTTTAAGCTACGTTTCAGAGAAAGGTTTACCTTATATGTTACATCACTCGTTTAAAAATACATTTTAAGTCATTTGTCCAATAAGTTGTATTTGTTTCGGATGCTTTTATATATCCATTAACTAATTAGTTTTTATGGAATTTGTAAGGAAATTATTTAAAACAAAATAAAAGATTTTCAAAACTTAATTCAAGTTATAATTAAACATAATTTTTATAGTTGTATTGTTTCTTTAAGTATCTCAGTAATAATTTTATAGGTTTGGCTGAAGACAATATCCTAGACGAGTTAGACATCCAAATATGCTATTATATTTATATGTTTTTCCGTATTTCAATACATTTATGCTTCGAACAAACACTTTTGTTCTCTTTGCATGAAAGAGTAGGGTAATATAAATTCTGCTTTATCCCCTAAAGAATGAATTGCATAAACCTAAACTTTGAAGGATTCTTAAGGACTCATTTATAAACTAATAATGACATTAAAATTTAAAATTTTCTATATATATATCATCTCCATCTCTCTTAGATATTGAATCTCTTTGTCATTTTTTATTGTTATTTTAGGATCCAGGTGACAAGAAAAATCGGGATAATTTGTTTTTTTTAAATATAGAGAATTAATATAAACATTTTTTATTGCTTGCTGCGAAACTCCAAATGAAAATAAAGATGAAGTGTAAAAAAATTTTGAGGAAAATTTCTATGAGTCATTCGAAAGCATAATTTATACTCTTTCAGATATATTTGTCTAAAACTTATTTGTTACAACTTACTTATTATTATGTTTCTTTTTTTAATAATTTCAATTTTAATTGCAGATGTCATAACATGATTTTCGCAACATTTATTTCTACGAGTTCAAGCTAGGGCGTAATGCAGCTCAAACCGTTCAAAACATCAACACAGTTTGGGGCAAGGGAAGTGTCAACGAATGCACGGTGCAACGCTGGTATCAAAAGTTTCGCTCTGGCAATACGAGCCTAGAAGATGAGCCTCATGGCAGCCGCCCAACGACGATTGACAACGATGAATGGAAAGAGCTGGTGGGAGCCCATCCATGAACAACTGTTCGAGTACTCGCAGAAGAGCTTAACGTTGATCTTTCAAACGTCGCTCGGAACTTGAAACAAATTGGAATGCTAAACAAGCTCGATAAATGGGTGCCTCAAAATTGAACGAAAGTCAAAAAAATATTATTTTGAGGTGTCTTCCGCGCTTCTTCTGCGCAACAAGAACGACCCGTTTCACGATCGGATTGTGGCGTGTGATGAGAAGTAGATTCTCTACGACAATCCACGACGTTCGGCATAATGGTTGGACCGCGATGAAACTCCTCACAACTTTTCAAAACCGACACTTCACTAAAAGAAGGCTATGGTGACTGTTTTGTGTCTTGCAGCCAGTCTCATCCATCACAGCTTTCTAAATACGGATAAAACGAACACCACAGAGAAGTTCTGCAAACAAATTGAAAATATGCATCACGAGCTCCGACGATTGTACCAGAGATTGGTCAATATGAAGGGGCCAAATCTCCTCCACGACAAAACCCGGACACACATCGCAAAAACCGATCCTACAAAAGCTTAAAAAAATGGGCTACGAAACTCTGCCTCATCCACCATACTTATTGGACCTCTCCCCCACCGACTACTATTTTTTCAAGTATCTGTACAACTTCATCCAGGAAAAATGCTTCCAAAAACAAAACGACACCAAAGACGTTTTTAACGCTTTCATCGCATCCACAACTCAGGAGTTCTTAATTAGGGGCATCAACAAACTTGTTTCTCATTGGCAAAAATGTATTGATTCTGATGGTTTCTATGTCGATTAATAAAGTTTATTCTGTGCTGAGTTACATTTGTTTAAAGTTAAGGTTCAAAAACCTGCATTGCTTTAGCAACAACCTAATAAAAACTATTTAAAGCTAATTGTAAAATTAATTCAACCCTCTAAAATGTCTTTAATTAATACGTTCAATATTTTCACTAAAATGTTTGACAAAATTACTTATTTTTAAAATTTATCCTAACTTATTACTTTTTACATTTATAGTTTATCGGATTATTAAATTTCCATTAATTTTAAGAATGCAAATTCTGTTCGAGTGATCAGTTATTGCAATTACAATAAAGTGGCAATTTTCCAACTGGTTGGAAGAATCACAATTCCAATTTCAAGACACTCAAATAAACACACCTATTCATGCGCAATTAACAATATTCCTCAAAATAATAACTTTCAGATATCTCATGTACTGATAGTTGTTTAAAGAAGTATTTATTTTATAAACTAAGTAAATTTAAAAAAAATAATATACTGTCGGCAAAGTATACCTTGCAGTTTATAAAGCATTTGTATTGGGTGTTGTAAATGCATATATTTTAGAAAATAAATAATGATCAAAATAACGTATATATATGGAAACAATGATTATACAATCACTTTATCTAATCGCTTTTTAATTAAATACTTTTATTAAATTGGTTTTAATTGATGCTTGAACATTTATTTTAGGATTGTGGGTCCTGATTAATAAAGTTTCACACGCAACTCTCAACCAATAATTGGCAAAATATGAACACATAACTTTAAAATTATTTATCTCAAAACTACTTTTTCTTTTATAGAAATTTGATCTTTGCTTATTCAAATCATTTTCACCAATAATAAAAAAAATTCTTTAAATCAAACTTTCATAACTGAACGAAATAAATGTTTCATTTTAACATCTCAAATTTTAATTTTATAATTAAAAAAACTTCTGTAGCTACTTTTTGATACGGGAAGATTTTTTCATCTAAAGATAAAATACAGCGTAAATGTAAAATAATTCTCAATTACATATTCAGTAATTTCAACAATAAACGATTCAAATTTTCTGTTCAAATGGAAGACTGGTCGAGGTAGGAACGGGTTAACAAAATTATATCACTTAAATATAGGAAACTAATTGATTGCACTGTCGAAAATAAATCAATGAAACTTCTGCAGTTAGATACACGGTGTTTCATAAATAATTATGTTAAAACTACAATAACAATAACTATTTATAGCAGAAAGAAGGGTTGATAATTTTGGGATGAAAATAGACGAGTAAATCAAAAAATATTTTTTATATCCATTCTTTATGCAGACAGAACTCTACTCTACCAGTATAGTTTTAATTAAAAAAATAATTTCATAAAAAAACAATATAAAATTTTAAAATTCTGTTGCCCAAGCAGAGTTCCGCTCGCATAAAGCATGAATATCAAAAAAAAATTTTGAATTACTAGTTAGACTTAAAATTGATTTACTGGACTTTGTTTATTTTTCAATTAATTTTTTGCGTAATATAAACTAGTTATAATTTATAAGTAGATCTTTTTATGCTAATTTTGTTCAGGAACTCCGATGGGATCGTTTTATTCCTATTTTCAGATGGTAAATTTTTTTTGATCAAAGTTTCTCATTATCTTGTATTGTCATCGAAAATTAGTAAGTTTGCAAATTAATTGAGTAAAAGGCCTTCGAAAATATGTTTTTAAATTCCATAAATATATATATATATATATATATATATATATATATATCTATATGTAAAGAATGGAAAAAAATAGGTTAAACAAACCTATAAAACCTCAAATTACACTAACTATTATTTTGGAATACCGAAGTACAAAGCAACGATTTAAAGTTTTTAACTCGGATCTTGGTCGAGCGTTTACCTTTTGATGTAAGGAAAAAGTCTTACAAAAGTTTTAGATTGTCTACTCGTAGCAAATTTAGATATTCATTGTTAAATGTGATTGCTGTAAAAAATCTGTTAACAATTATAAAAATAAATAAATGTTGAAGATCAGCGTATTGTAAAAAAAACTAATGATTTATTAATATTTAACTGGTATTTTTTGAAAATCTGGGGTTGGACTAACTTTCTCCAGCTGCACTTTTAAATAATTTTACAGTAAATACTTACTCTTTTTTCTAATTTCTTGATCAATATTTTTATACATTTTGTTTCTAATCATTTATCTTTTTATTATAATTGTTTTGATCAATATCCTTAAGAATATGTTACAAAACCGAATAGAAAAAATGAAACGTGGTTTAGTCTTTATTATACGTATGAAACTCTGCAGATAATATAGCCTTAGAATAAAGTTTGAGTTCCACAAAAATGGTCAAATTATAATACCACTCTAATCGACAGTTAACAATATAAAAATTTATTAAATTAATTAAACTATTATATTAATAAAATTATATAACACAAATGTATACGATAATATAACAATTAATGATTGTAGTTTGATTGATGTTTGCCCGCTAAGTAATGAAGGAAATGTCAAAATGGATTGCAGAGGATTAATTGTGGATAATCTATCACTAATCGTTTGGGAATGTTTTAGACAATTATTGTCATTAATTATGCCAATTTCTTGACGCAAAATATAGTATTATCTATGATAGGGATTTGATGCCAGGAAATATAATAACGTCAAATCTCTAAAGCTATTTAACCAAATTATAATACATGTATTGGCTTTACTGGGATCGAAACGAAATAGGAAAAATAACAAATAATAAATAAAAAACCAGAGATTATCCGTTTATGAATATTCAAATATTGTTGACTAGAAATGAGTCGAATCTGAGTATACTAATATCACATTGATCGGATGGACAATTTAAGATTTTTGATCGGAGCAGAATAATGTTTGAAACGTATTCATATAATCTATTTTGTATTTGTGTGATATTTTTTTATTAGTTTCCGTGTTACACTCATTATGGTTATGAAATTCATGTATTAACAATTACAGAAAAATTTCGTTATCCAATATAAAATCGAACAAAATTTAACATTTTTCACGAATATAATTTCCGAATTTTAATACGGAATTTTAGGATGTATTTTTCATAAAAAATTTTAATTCACAAAATCTAATTTTTTAGAAACCGAAATTCAGGTATAAATAAAATATGATAACACTTTTCTTTGCAAAGTTACATTGCGAAAACCATCAACATATTTTCGTTGAGAAGATCAAATAAATTTCCGTAGACATAAAAATTTGTTTGTTTAAATATTCCGAATTATAAATCTGAATACTTAAATTTTATATTTTAGATCTATTAGTCCATAGATTTTCGACGAAAGAAACCGCAATGGAAATATATAGAGAATACTGGAATCAGCAAATTATCGTGGACAGTTGAGGTATATTAATTCTGTGATACATTAATAATTATCAACTTTTTTATTAATAAAATTATTTATTTTGTCAAATATCAGAAAAAAACGATATTACAATACTAATTATAAATAATATTTATAATAGTCGGTTCACCTGCTTGTTGTAGTGTCTCAGTCATAAACCATCATCCAGCAAGAAGAAGGATAATGAATAAAAAAAATACAAGAATTTATATAATTTTAGGAAATTTTACAGATTTTAATTTGTGATGACACTTCGTATATTTATATTAAAATACATATAAATAATTATTTACAGGGTTTGTCAGCACATTTCAGAAAATTGTAATTCAAGGTCAGAATTTGTAAATCCGTTTAAGAATTTTGACAATCAATTTAAGAATTTTGTAAGTCAATTTAGGAATTTGCTTAAATATACATTTAGTTTACAATTATAATTACATTCGCCATTCCTCAATCCGATTGAAAATATGTTTTCGAAATGGAAAGGAATGATACGTGAATCACGACCAAAGTCTGAAGCAGAATTATTTGCCTATATAGATAAGTTTAGTGAATA